>PVIY010035848.1:0-25941 GCA_004026745.1 Myrmecophaga tridactyla
CACTCACATAAAAAACATCAAGTGTCTGCACTATGTGCATTTGACAGGGCTCAGGTCACACTGTATACATGAAGTGGGGGAACTTGCTCAGTGAAAGGGATACCTCACTGAGGCTGCCTTTTAAAAAATTGAGTATTTTCTCTCGACTCTCTGTTCTGTTCACTCTGCCTTATGACCATCTCTGCACCCAAATCACCCCATTTTAATTACTGTCCTTTGGTGGTTGTCAACCAGAGGACATGTGACAATGACTTCTGGTGGTTGTGGTCACTGGGGGGGATGAGCCCGGTCTCTAGTAGGTGGAGGCCAGGGGTGCTGCTGAGTGCTCTCCACGCCAAGGAATCCAGTGGGTGTCAGCTCGGGGTGCCCAGCACCCACCACCACCCAACCCCCGAGAATCCTCCAGCGAAGCATGCCAGACGCCTTGACGTCTGAGAGCAAGTTCCCACCTTTCTGTCATTTTAGGATACCCTTGCCCTTTGCATCGCCACTTCAAATTTTTAAATAGGCTCTTTATCTGTTTAAAAACAAGCAACAACAAAAAAATGGTGGGATCCTTTTGGAATTGTGTTGAATCTATAGAAAAATGGAGGTAGAATTGATGTCATTCCAACATTAAGCCTTCCAGGCTGTGAATGTGGCATAACGCTCCATTTTTATGGGTTTTCTTTCATTTTTCTCAGTAACATGTAATTATCTCCACATTTTTTGTTAGATTGGTTATCTTGCTCAATGTCATTTTCTAACTTTTTTATTGGTACATAGCAATTTAATTGCTTGTATATTCAGTGACCTTGCTAAACTCACTTCTTAATTCTAGTAATTTACGTACTGATTCTCTTCGTGTCTATGTTCATAATCATTTGTCAGTTTTACTTAATCTGCTTTCTTTTTCTTGCCTTCCTGTATGGGCTGCGGGTCCAACCTGGGATGTAAAAGTGCTCTTATCTCATCTCTGAGCTCCAGGGAAGGCCTGCAGAATTTCCCTTGTGAACAAGATTTGCTGTAGGGCTTTTGTGGATACCTTTCATCAGATCATGTTCCCTTCTTTTTCGAGCGTGCTGAGTACTTCCACTTGAATGGGGGGCAGATTTTCATTAATGCCCTTCAGGTGATCATGTGGTTTTTATCTTTTATTCTGTGTTGAATTGCACTGATTAATTTTCAAGTCTTAAACCAATCTTGCACTCTTGAAACAAATCCATTTTGGCCATGGTGTATTATCTAACATAAACATGACAGGACTCAAGTTTGCTAATATTTTGCTTAGTGTTTCTGCATCTGTTTACGAATGAGACTGGACTACGATTATCAAATTTCTTGATATTTCTGGACACAGTTCTTGCCTGCTTTGGTTCTTTCCAGCTTTGGAGAAGGTGCTTGTTAGTTTCTGACACGGTTCATGTCAGGTTTGGGCCAAAGACAATTTGGAGAGTGATGCCTCATTTCACTCTCTGAACAAGTTTGTGTGATTGATTTGAATTCCTTCTTTTATACTTGGTAGAATTTACCATCCAGATCATCCAGGTGTGGATATTGCTTTGTGGTAAGGATTTTAATTTTGTTTGCAATAATAAAAGAGTTCAGATTTTCTCTTTCATCTTGTATTAGGCTTGGCAAAGTTGTGCTTTTCTAGAATAGCATCCATTGCTTGTTTATTTTCAATGATATAAATTGTACATAATAATCTCAAATGATCTCTCTGATGTCTGCAAGGTGGTCATTACATGTTCTTTTCATTTCTAATATGGATTATTTGCAGCTTCTGGCTTTTTCCCTTACTTAGTCTGATCAGTTTACTAGTGTATTTAAAGAACCAATTTAAGCCTTTCCTGATTCTATTTTCTATTTCATTATTCTCTCCTGTTGTTTTTACTATTTCCTTTTTTTTTTTTTTACTTTGTTTGGGTTTCATTTCCTGTACATTTTATAATTTTTTGAGTTGAATCTTAGAGCACTGATTTTCTGCCTTCCTTATTTTTTAGCATATGTATTCACATAACATTTCCATTTGGACATGACTTTAGCTACATCCCACTAATTTTATTATTCATTTAAAAATAACTCTCATTTCCATATGATGTCTACCCATGGGTTATTAAAAAGGCTTTTATTTAACTCCCAAGTATATGGGGATTTTTCAGTTATGTTTCATGTTACTGATTTCTAACTTAATTGCTCTGTGGTCAGAAAACAAACTCTGTTTTGATTTTGAACATCTGAAATAGGTTGAGATTTTGAAATGTTTGTAAATTGTTGTGTGTGTGTACTAGGAAATAATGTGTGTTTAGCAGTGGTTGAAGTCTGTTCTAGTTTGCTAGCTGCTGGAATGCAACACACCAGAGACAGATTGGCTTTTAATAAAAGGGGATTTATTTCACTAGTTCTTCAGAGGAAAGGCAGCTAACTTTCAACTGAGGTTCTTTCTTATGTGGGAAGGTACAGGGTGATCTCTGCTGGCCGTAACTCCAGGCCTCTGGGTTCTAACAACTTTCCCCGGGGTGATTCCTTTCTGCATCTCCAAAGGCCTGGGCTGAGCTGCGAGTGCTGAGATGAGGTATGCTGAGCTGCTTGGGCTGTGCTACATTGAGTCTCTCATTTAAGCACCAGCCAGTTAAATCAGACATCATTCATCGCAGCCTCCTAGCCGACTGGGATGTAATCAGGAACAGATGAGGTTCACATGCCATTGGCTCATGCCCACAGCTATAGAGCTAGGCACCTTCACCTGGCCAAGTTGACAACTGAATCTAACTACCACAGGGTCTGTGCTTTATGTCTCTGTAAGGTCAGATTTGTTAACTACATGGTTCTAACCTTCTATCCCTTTACTGATAGTTTATCTGCAAATAATATTATTTACAGATATATTATTTTATATATTATATTATATATATTAATATAATATATTATTTGCTGAGAGATGTTTGTTAAAATTTACCATTGATTGCATATTTATTGATCTCCATTATCATTATCCATTATTAATTTGTGCTTAAATATTTTGAAGTCATATTATTAAGGGCATAATAATTCAGGATTCTGATGTCTTATTGGTAAATTGAACTTTTTATATTATGTTTCCTATGTTTATGCTTTTTGCCTTAAAATCTATTTTGTCTGATATTAATAGAGCCATCACTGGCTTTCTTTTGGTTATCATTTATTTGCACAGTATTTGTCCTTATCCATTTACTTTCAACCTTTCTCTTTCCTTATACTTTTTACATGTATTTTCTGCAAACTGCATATAGTTGTGTTTTTGCATTATCCAGTCTGTCAATCTTTTTCTTTTAATTGGGGACATTTAATCTATTTCTACTTAATATAATTACTAATGTATTTGTAAACCTATCAACTTACAAAAAAGAAATATATATCCCATCTGTTCTAAGTTCCCTTCCTCTTTTCTTCCATTTTTTTGGATTGATAATTTCTATTATTTCATTTTTTCCATCTATTATCTTAGAACTTACATAACCATACAATTCTTTTAGTGATTTTCCTAGACATTATACCAAATAACTGTCTCATCAAAGTATACTAGTTTGGTATTTCCATTGTCTTCCAGGACATGAGAGCATCTCCGGCCCCTCTGACCACCGTCCCCATTTAATGCTGGTGCCATTCTGTTGAATTTGAATTATCTATTTTAAATCCCACAAGACATCACACAGTTATGACTTATGTACAGTTTCCCATCTACTTAATCTTTCCATGGCTCTTCATTCTTTCCTGCACTTCTGAGCTTTCATTTCAAATTATCTTATTTTGCCTGAAAAATACATCTTGTGACAAGATCCTTTCTTGTTGTTCGCAAATGCCTGTATTCAACGTTACTTTTTAGAGGATATTTTTTACAGGATAACAAAATTCTAGTATAACAGTTGTTTTCCTTTCGCTCTTCAAAATAACATTCACTGTTTTAGGTTTGCCAGGCTGCAATGACAGCTACACACAATGGGTTGGCTTAAACAATGGGGGTTTCTTGGCTCGCGGCTGTGAGGCTAAAAGAAGGCCCAAATGAAGACTGGCTGAAGACAGTCTTGAAGACAAGGCTGGCTTTCTCCCCGAGTGGGTGGTGCCCTGCCGGCTGCTGGCACGCAGTCTTCAGGACTCCTTGCTTGCCCGTCGTGGCTCCTCTCCCTTTGCTGGCTCTTCGGGTCCTCACTGACCCCCAGACTCCTTCTGTGTGGACCTCTCCAGCTTCTCACTGTCAGTTTCTTCTCTTTACGAGATGTCTCTAGTATGGATTAAGCCCCAGCCCTGTCCAGCTGGGCCCACACCTTAACTAAAACCCCCTTCTTCAGGGGACCCTGTTGCCGAAGGTCTCACCCCCAGGGGCGCGGGCTCAGACAAAGAGCTCGTCTTGCTGGGGCACAGAACCCCATCTGCCACAGTCGTAGTGTCGTTCCTTTGTCCTCTGGCCTCCACAGTTCCTGCTGAGGAGTCATACATACGTCTAATTTTTATACCTTTGAAGGAAGGAAATATGTCTTTTCTTGCTCCAATTTTCAGCCGTTTGACCATGAAGTACTCACCCATGATTTTCCTTACATTTATCCCTCTCAGAGCTCATAGGGCCTCTCGACACTCTGCTTTAACTTCTGTTGTAAGTTTTGAAATATCTTCTGCCATTACTGTCTGCTCCACTTTCTCTCTTTTGGATTGCAAATACGTGATTTTTAGCCTATCTTACAATACCTCCACTGTCCCTTTGCCTTTTTTCTTTTTGTATCCCTTCATGCTGAGGTCTGAGTATTTCTTCTGAAATCCTTTTGTTTGCCTAATTCCTGTCATCTATGTCTAACTTTTGGCTCTATCAAATGAGTTCTTGATTTTGTTCTTTATATTTTTCAGTTCTGGACTGTGTCATTTAAAAATCTTCAATTGTGTCAAAAACTACATTTAATTTACTTAAACATAGTAAACATAGTTATTTTATTTCTAACTCCATCTTCTTTTTGTCTTGATTTTCATTTACATTATCTTGTCTCCTCCTCACATGCCCAGTTATCTTTAGTTGAATACAAGGCACAGTATATAAAAGAACATGGAATAATTTGAGGCCTGAGGTGCTATCTTCCACCAGAGAAGATTTCCATTTGTTTCTGGCAGTTAGGGGCACCTGAAAACCGGCAGCACCTTAAACCATTTACAGTGCCTGACGTCACTGGAAGCTTGCCTCAGTGTCTGCTTCACTTTAATTTCTAGCAATTGCCGGTGTCAGGGCCACACAGTGAGTGCAGTGCGGGCTGCACGCCTCCCTCGCTGAAATACTGTGGCTAAGGCAGCTGATGTCGCCGAGCCTCAGGCCCCTCGTCTGGAAAATGAGGATGGCACAGTGGCCCCAGCTCAGGTGTAACACACGGCGTCTGGCCCGAAGGAGCCAGGCTGTGTATCCAGGACATGGAGGTGACACCCTAGCCACGGAGGGTCCACAGAGGGGACAGAGGCCAGGGAGGGGATACCAGAGATGGGCAGGAGTGTTAGGGGAGGGCTCTGGGGGCCTGGAATTAGGTCTGGAGGGCTGCAGCTGCCTTTAAATCAACCACCCCTTCCCTTCCAACAAGCAGAGGGGTGAGAAATCAGGGTCTCCTCTGGTACCAGAGGTAATTTTAATGATGTTTTCAGCTGCTACAGCGGTATACATTAATACATCGATGCATACGTTAAAATTATGCATTTATTTCCTAATTAAACCACAGAATCATCTGATCTATAGGTTTCTCTATACAATAATACAGTTTACCTACTGTGCTATAAATTGTGCCAATTGTCTCTCGCGTCGCTCTATTAGTTTCTAGACTGTCTGTTGATCTGGGAAATTGGTGGGAAAATGTGTGGTCAGATGTGGTATCCCTTGTGCTGCCAGCCCCACGTGAGCTGTGATTTGATGTAAGGAACCTGCCAGCTCCTTAGTGGCCCCATTACACGGATGCGGGTCAGCCCCAGCACTCTGAGGCAGTGAGAGGGTGGCTGGGGGGCCCATTCATGTGCCCTGGTGGGGTAACTCGATGCCAGCACTCCCCACTCAGTCTGGCCTGGGGGAGAGCCCTGACTACTGCAAGGACACCCCACCAATGCCGCCTACCCTATCCTCTCCCAGCAGCCATGCCGGGCCACTCCTGAGCTGCTGGAGAGCCCTGCAGTGGATGGGGTAACTTCCCGCTACCCCATTCGCTCAGCAGCACAGGGGCTCGCCCACTCCACGCCCTGTCACGGCCCTGGGGTCCCGCCAGGCCATGCCAGCAGGTTTCTATCGTTTCAACAAGCAGGGACTTTTCCTCCCATCCTCTGTTTGCTATGGTGCTGCGGTGACCCCCAAATTATAGATGGGATGATGCACCAGGTCAGGGTGCCTACCAGATGGCCACCTGGGGGGACTCAGGTGGCTTCTTCTTCATCCCTCCGGCCCCAGCCTGCCCTGCCGAAGGCACGCCCCAGGGGTCTGCGAGGCCCCGAGCAGGGAGTGGGTACCTGAGCCCAGCCCTGCCCCTGTTTCTCGGCCTCCTGCAAGGGGTGTGTGCTCGGTGTACGTTGACTGAAAGGACGGGTCCTGGGTCTTAGGAAGTCAGCAAAGAAGCCTTGGCTTTGACACAGAAGAAGCAGGAGTCACGCCGGGCAGGCCCAGGGGTGTGGGCCTCTCAGGACACCCTGAGTTCCAGCTGTAGGCTCTGGGCCCCCGCAGCACCCGCAGCAGCGCTGACGCGAGCTGTCTAATCGCAATCAACGCCTGCGTCCGCGCCTTCCCCAAGGACCCCGTGATTAATTGCATCAGAGAGCGCTTCATTAACACGCCTAATAAAAGGTGTCATTAGATTTTCAATTAACGCCTTTATCCCAGCCTTCCGCAGGCTTCCGAGGTGCAAAGCGGTGCATCCCGAGCAGGGCTGATGGGGCTTCAGGTTCTCACAGGTATGGGGTGACCAGGTAGGCCAGTCTGAGCAACCCCCCACGCCACAACCACGGACCTGGACAGAGGGGACCCACTCTGCATGGGACAGTGTCCACGGGCTGCTCTGTGGATGCTGGCTGCCCTGGACCGTACCTTGCCCCTTGCCCCTTGCCCCCTCTCCAGGGCTTGGCTTGTCATGACCATTTGTGAAGGAAGGGAAGAAATGCCATTCGTCTGCCTTGCATGTCCCAGTTCCAGCCCTCTCCAGCTCCCTCTCACAACACGGGAGCCAATGAGTTTCCAGTGGCTGCCTGGAAATGTGCCTCACCCAACCCCTGCACCTTAGCACCTACCCTCCCTACAAGACCGGCACCCGTAGGACAGCTCATCACCAACGGTGAGAACACCTCCCGAGCCTCCGCTGCCTCTGGCGAGCTAAATACCTACACTTTGATTTAAACAAAATCAAAACCAAAAACATGGAAGTGGGGCCCTGTGTTCCCAAAGTGGGCTCCCTGGAGCACTTGTCTTATAAGATGCTTCCTGAAGAAGGGTTGCTTGCTCACACAGGTTTGGGAAACTGTGCAAGCCATGTCTCACTCAGAGATTCACAGAGCACATTTCACCCTTAAAGCCAACTCTACGTGAAAGAATCTGTTCAACTTTGTTTAACCCCTTACTTCCCAAGGGCTCTTCGGTGCCGAAACACCCATGGGTGCTGCCAAACACTGTCTCCTACTGCTTTTATTGGTGAACCACACACACCACCCCGTAAAAAAAAAAAAAAAACCCACGAAGGCCTTGAGTGACTGGTTGAGGAGTTTGAGAAACTTAGCCAACTTTCTCCCTCTCTGCTGGGCTGGCCCTTGAGAGTGGTTTTGGGCAGCTGGGGGCCCCCTATGCAGGTTTTCCGTGGTGCCCTCCCTCCCGGCCAGTGGCAAGAACTTCTCTCTGGCCAGCAGCCTTCAAGCCTCAGGGCCCCTGCGGCCACACAGCTTGGGGACCTGGTTCCTGCCAGACACAGGGAATCTGACCATAGGATCTCTGTGTGGAGCGTGGGCTGCTGAGGGGTTTGGGGTGCTAGGGTATGCTGGAGGGGAGGGGCCCTTCAAGACCCCAGAGGACAGTGAAGCTCTCCCTTTCCCTCCCCACCCAGGCCATGCTGTCAGGACCCCGAGGAGGCCAGGGCAGGTGGCGCTACTGGCAAAGGACCCATGCTGGTCATTCTGGTCAGCTCTCTGCGGCCACCTGGCCTCCAACTTCCCTTGCACCCCTCCCAGACTTGGGAGCCATGAGAAGCTGGTGGGCTGCAACCCTCGGCCAGGACTGGTTGCAAAATTTGTGGGGCCCAGTGCAAAATGAAAATGCAGAGTCCATAGTCTGACATCATGAAGCCTTTCAAATGGCGACCACAGGGCACTGGATGGAGGACAGGACCCCACGCCCTGCACAGAAGATGGGCAGGTAGGTTGCGGATGCCTTCAGGGGCTTTGCAGGCAGGCACAGCCCACGCCCCACATGCCAGGCCCCTGTCCGCAGGGAACCTTTGCTATGGATTCTGCCAGGAGGAAGCAGAGATTTACGCTTGGAGTGTGGGCAGACCCTCCACATGCAGTGACGCTTTTACCTTATGTCCAGAGTGTGGAGAAGTGGTCTGGGCCACCAGCAGCCGCACCACGGCGTCCCATCGCTCGGCCGTCTGGTGGTCCCATGCGGTCACTGTGAACGCCACCTGCTCGGAGGGGATCTGGAGCTCCCGTGTGGCGAAGACTGTTCCGTCCGCTCCCACTTTGAAGTCCATGCTGTTGGTCTCATACTGAGTCCCCTTGGTCCCCAAGCAGCTGCTGAACGTCACTGCAAGAGCAGAGGGAGATGCACTCAGTGCTGCCTGCCGCGCTCGGGGCCAGGGGCAGAGGGCTTACTCTCAGCAGCAGGTTCTAGGGCCCCAATGAGCAACCAGGGAACAATGATTTCATGATTCCTCGACCTTCTGAGAAGGTGCTGTGTTTTATCCCCACTCCCTAGGGATTCAGCTAGACGCTTTAAAAAAGGGAAATTAAAAAAGAGAAAAAAGCAACCGATGCACTTTCATTCTACTAAAACACAGCTGTTCTCCATTTCTGTAAATGGATTTCTCCTTTGTCACTATTATTTTGAATTCTACTGGAGTCTGTTTATAGCATGGTGGGGAATTCTCTACCTAAAAAATTTCGGCTTGCTCCCCCTGCCACATGCCACCTTCTGTCTGCCAGCATAGACTTTACAGGGCACAACGGGTCCACGTTTCCACCCCACAAAGGCCAAACGCAGGGAAGGCAGGGAAAGACACGGCCTCTGGGAGCACAATGCAAGACCATCTTCTCTGGTCCTTAGTATTGTATCGACGAGTGCAACTGATACCTGCAAACTTGGCCTCCACAGCCGCCAGGTCAGAAGCAGGCAAGGCAGTGAAACTGGCATGGCAAAGTGCTTTCTTGGTTAACTGGAAACAGAAGTTTAAGGCAGCTGGTCTGTTGGCACTGCTGGGCACCAGGCATTGCTTTGCTCCTAAACATTAATTAGGCAACTGATTTGCTACCCCCATCCCCCTACCCCCATCCCCCTACCCCCATGACTGCAGTGACACGGCCACTTTAAACTTGACTGCAGAAAAAAGACACCTCCCAAGCTACAGACCTACGCGGACCACATTAGTGTGTGTTTTATATACGTGCTTTTGCACTGTCACCTAATGCTGGGGGAAATTATGAGGCTCCAACAGAAGTGTCACACTCTGCTGATAAAAACGATGGATAAAGTTACCTAGTATTTATAAAAATGTGGGTATCTAGGCAATTATGGTGGGAGGGTTGGTTTTTAAAGCAATTTCACTGTCACAGCTTACATGATTTAATTGCTATTTATTCTAAAAACTAAAAAAAAGCTACTCCCTGTTAAGTTTGATAAAGTGCTTTTTTCCCATGTTCACCTTTTATGGCTGCCTGCCTTGAAATCATAAATACCATATGTTCCCTCATCTCAGAGACTTTACTTTGGGTGCCCCCTCCCCCCCCCAGTTACAAGGACCCTCCTACTTCTGGGTTTAATATAAAAATGTCTCTGAGTATGGCGAAGCTCTCTGGGGCCCGCGGGAGCTGAGCGTGCCGTCACTGTCCAGACCCACACAAACTGGTTTCCCCGCAGGTCAGGGCAAGGCTGAGGCTGGGCCCCCTGTCTCAACAGCCCCCTCTGATGCGGGATTAATTACATTTTTTCAAGCAACAGGAAAATTCCCAACAGCTTTTAAAAGACTGTCTGCCTTAACGGTAAACAAATTAAAATCAGCAGCAAACCGAGGGGATCAGTCACTCCTGACACCCGACTGTCACCGGCACAGACAGAGATGACAGCTCTGTGACTGCTGGGAGGTTAGCACGCAAAGCATAAATAAGCCCCTCTGTTCCCTAAAAGCAAATTCCTAATAAGGCTAATGGGATGGGACAGCAGCAGGAGGCCCCGCGCCTCTTCAGATGAAATACCAATGTCATCACACGGCTAGGGCAACAAAGCAGGCCCGTGTCGAGGCTGCTTTCTAAGGAGGAAGATGCCACCATCCGAGCTGCCCACGAAGGATGCTCGGGGTCATCGTGCACATCGGCCATGCTCCCTGGGCTGATGCGGGACCCCTGACTGGCAGCTTTCGAGGGGCTCTGCCTGGGGGTGAAACGAGGGCCTTTCCAAGCAAGCCATCATAAGGGCTTTGTGGGGTTTTAAAAGTGAATGTCTTTCCAGCTGGTGTCTAACTCAGACCCATTCAGCGATGGGGAACACGGAGCTCTGTGATGAGATGGCACCCCCACATCCCATGGAAGTCAGCCGATGATGTGAGCGACCTGCTTTCCCCAAAATCCCACTGGGGATGGGTTTTGCCACTCGCATTTGCGGCACTGAGCCCTCCTCTGGGCAGAGAAAGCTGAGTTCCTAGTTTGGCTGCGGAGGGAGCAGTCCAGGAACAAAGGTCAGGAGATGGTGGTAGTGCTGCACCCCCACCCCAGCCCCGCTTGCTGGAGAGGCAGGGAAGAGGGGCATTCGAGGAGTCTGCAGAGGTGGGGGGCCAGCTTCCTGGAAGGAGGGAAACTCAACAACCTACACTCCTACTCAATACTGGGTTGTGGTCTCCTCTTCAAAGGAGAAGATCAACAGGTATGCTTTTCTGAGACACAAAGGGGCATTCATAAAACACTGAATAAATGAATGCCCACTTATGAAACCCAGTGCAATGTGGATATAAATGGATCAAAGCACAAACATGGCTCAGAATGTTATTAATGCTTTGCCTTGCTATAAAAATGGCATAAGCATGCAGGGGGCAAGGGAGAGGCAGATCCTTTGGGAAACATCTGGTTTCCCAGGATCAAACTGAGAGAAGTCATTTTGTCTTTCCCTGGTGAACTGCCCAAAGGCAGTTTCCCTCTTTGCTCTGGCTACTGGGAAGCTCTATACAATATTGTGGCCAGCCTCTAATAACAACAAGGCTTTTCCTAGTTTCAGTACCAATTGTTTCCATCTTATTTGCCATCTTTATTTCCTCTTTAACAGGATTTATTCCTCTTGCTTCCTGCTGTATTTTTGTGGTCTGCTTGTAGCTCTGAGAGTTTAACTGCTTTCCAGAAGGAGGAGAGGTAGAGCCGCCCATGTGTGTGTGGGTGTCAGCACATGCTGCAGGCGTGTGTACACGGGAGAGATGTCCTGATGGCCGAGCCCGGTGTGGCTAACCTGCCTTTCTCTGCTCTGCTGCTGCTTGAATGTAGCCCAGAGTATGATCCTAGGACTCAGCTGGAGAGGTCTAGAGCTGCTTATGGGATTTCTGCCACCCACCTCTACTGCTGCCAGGAGTAGCCTATCCTGCCTGCACCTCCACCGAGTGTCCAGTTCTGACACCTGAGCTGCCAGTGCTCCACACCTCCTGCTCTCAGGCTCCTCCTGGTGGGCACTCACCTGGCCCCACCTGCTCTGATCCTTGGGGTTCTGGCCTCTCCACACTGGCCACGGAGACACTCATCTTCCCCCCGTTTTGGCTTTGGAACTGGGCTCAGCTCTGCACACTTCCCCCACGGTCTGGCATAGGGGCCACGTGAATGACGGGCAGGAGGGCCTGCATGTGCCTAGAAGTTTCCAGTGCCCTTTTCCAGGGAGGAAGGCAGCAGTCCCATCGCGCACAGCAGTCTTTGGAGAGACCCTCCCTTCCCTGGGGCACGGGGGAGAGCTGAGTTTTGCTTGGTCACGGTGGCTGGGCTTTCTGGAAGAGACTACCCCACACACTCGACGCTTGCATTTACACTGGCATGCACTGAGGCAGTGGCTCTGTCATCCGGCTCCACCCGACAGGAGAGGCTGCACAGTGAAGGCTGGGCCCAGCGGAGCCCTGGCCTGCGGTGCTCAGGTTCCGGGGAGCCAGGTCCCCCACAGCACACGGCACTGACTTCCCACCTCCCTTCTCAGGGGCCACAACTCAGGTGGGGGTGTGGAAATCAGGTTAATTCTGGCTCTGCCCTGAACAGCCAGCTTGGAACCTGGATGTGCCTAAATGAAGTGACCCCCATCATCCCCTAAGCGCCCTTGGATGGGTCAAGCTCTGCCAGGAACCCCTGCCCATCATAGAGCTGCTGTCATCGGCCTGGCTGGGTACTTCCTCACGCCCTCCACCCTGGCACAGTGGTCCAGAGCCGTCTGGGGCCCAACACAGGGAGAGGAAGCTTCCGGAACCAAAGTGCACGTGAAGGCGGGTATCTGATTACATGCTGTAGGTTCCTCGGCTCAAAGGCCAGCTCCGGGGGAGCCTCTGGACCCTCCGGGCTACATCCATCCACCGGCACTGGCCCTTTCCACCGCAGCACCCGATTTACTCGTCTTTGCTTACTTCGCACTGGGTTTGCCTTATTCCTTTTCTTGCCTGCCTCCTCCCTGACCACGGAGCACACTGCGGAGGGCAGGGCCGTGGTCCTGCTTCGGCTGAGTCCTCGGGGTGAGGACAGGGGCGGGCACAGTCAGCACTCGGGGAGGCGGCTCTCTCCACTGCTCCCCCCAGGCAGCGGCGACACTGCAGATGCTGCAGTTTTCAGCAAAGCTTAGGGGAAAGGGCGGTTGTGCTTCGTGTTCAGCCCAGAAACGCCACCCCCAGGCCTCCTGCGCCCTCGCCTCCATCTCGGGCCAACGGAGGCTTCTCTGAGCTCCGGGTCTGACGACGCCTGTAGGAAGCCCTGCAAGCTGGCAGAGAAGGCGCAGCTGGCCCCGCAGCTAAATACAAAGCGAACCCTGGAGAAGTCCAGCTTCCCAGGCTGGGAGGGTGTGAGGAGCCCGACGTCTTAAGGCTTCTTAAAGCATTTGTTTATGATCTTCTACTTTCTCATGGTCTTCGGGAGAAGATCAAGAAAACGTTTCCCTCAATGCATTACATGAACTAACAAATGTCATAGGAAAGTTTTAATTTGGATTTAAATGCAGATGACACATTAAATTTCGTTTCCACGAGATCTGGGAAACGTTGCTGATTCTGCTGGTTACTGAGTATCATCCAAGGGCCGTGTGCCCTTGCCTGCAGGGTGTACAGGGGGCATGGCGCCCACTTCGCAATAGGGAAACAGAAGCTTGTGGTAACCTTGGGCGTCTTGCTGGGCGCACACTGGTCACCCGTGGGGTCAGCCTGCTGCGACCCTTTGGAGAGCTCCCGCCTGGGCTGTCAGCTTCTGAGCTCCACGGCTACAGCCTCCCACTGGCCTCCGCTCAGCAATCCTGGTCTTGCTCTCCCCGCCACTGACCTTCTCCCGCAGACCCAGGGACCCCGCCACGAAGGATTCGACTCGTGGGGAGAAACGCTCAGTGGAAATGCAATTGCGAGGATGACCCTGACGTTACAAAGCAGGCAGGAGTCTGCTTGCGAGTGGGGCCAGCTCCCTCCTGCCACCTGGGCCTCCCAGTTGCTACCTGTTGCTGCGTCTCTCTCTCTGCGGCTTGCTAATTGCTTCCATTAGTTTTAAACAAACTTGATAAGAGACAGGAGTCCTGAGAGAAATTACACTGAATTGTTTAAACATGCACTGTTGAAGCCCTGTCCCCTCGGTGTGGTGGCTTCTGCAGCTCCGCGATGGGTGAGGCGGGTCAGCGGCCGTGGAGGGGGAGGGCGTTGTGTGGGGGAGGGAGGCTCCTGGCGGCCCCCCCCCCTGCAGGACCAACTGGGCGGCGACGTGCTGGGCGTGCTGGCCCCGCTGGTGAGCGCGCCACGGGGAGGTGAGTGCGCGCCACGGGGAGGGCGCACACGTGGGGGGAGGGTATGTGGGCTGTGGGGAAGGTGTGTGTGCAGCCTCGCCAGCAGTGGCCTGGGGTTGGTGGGACTGGGACTTGAGCGCTGGGTCCATGCCCTCCAGACCAGGCGACCTTGGACAAGCAGCAGCGTCTCTCTGAGCACCAAAGTGGTGTGGCCAGGATGGACAAAGGATGCTGGGGGTCAGTCCTTTCCATAGTACCTGGCCGGGGCCACAGTGTCTTTCTCCACACTCAGTACAGAGCACACCATTTCCCCTGTTTTAGTGGGGAAGATGGAGACTCGGGGAGCAAAGCCTTGGCTAAGCCCACACAGTATGGTCCTGGTGCCAGGCACTGGGGAACTACTTGGGAATAGCCCAGAGATGCCCTTGCCCCCAGTGGGGACCCCAGGCTCGTGGAGGGACAGTGACAAGGCAGGGACAGCATGGAGGGTTGGATTATCCTGACCACCATGGGGTCACTAAGGGGGTTCCCTAACCAGGCTGGAGTGCCCTGAGGGTAGGGACTGCAGAGCCCTGCAGGGTAGTGAGGTCAAGTAGCACCTCGGATTCTGTCCCTGTTCTCTCCTGTGCTCCCTCTGCACCCTGGGGTGCTGGAATCCACAGTGCCTGGGGTTCTGCTGAGGCTGTTTGCCAGACCACATGTTATCAGCCTCCCCCTTTGGGTAGAATGGATTTAATTTTAAAGCCCCTGTTCTGTTCCAAGGAATGGAAACCATGCCATTCATTCACTTTCCAGTGGCCACCGACGCGGGCTGCTCTTCAAATGTGACTGAATGCTGGGGCCCAGCTGAAAGGCTATTCATGGACCAACAAGAGAGAAATGCTAAGGAAACATTCAGGCTGGACACTGGCAAGGGGCTGAGCACAGAAAATTCAACGCTGTTGGCGACTGCATTTTAGCCGCGAACCCTCTCTCCTCCACACCCCTTTTGCTGGGAAGTTGGTAAAAGCCATGCAGCTGATCAGAAATGCTGGGCTCGTCCCGCTCAGGCTGGGATGCTGCACCCAGATAAAGGGCAGAGACGCACCTGGTCGGCCATCTGTCACCGACACGCGTTTCCCTTCACTCTGCATAAATGCTAGTCTAGATATATCATGCTGGCGTCCACGCCAACGCCCACTCCGAGGGCTGTCTGTGTTATTCCTGGAGACGATGCGACCTCCTTTGCCCCTGCCCGACCCCATGGCAGGGCTGCCTCCTGGGCCCCACGCCCATTCTGTTCCCCCATGGAAGGACCCACTCGCTGACCTTCATCAAATGTGACCAGAAACTCTGGACACTCAGAGTGAGTGTGGGCACCCTTCATTCATTCATTCATTCATTCATTCAGCAGAGATTTATGGATAGAGCTGTCAGTGAGAAGCACAGTCACTGTCCAGTGCAGCCTTGTGTATGTGTGTGTGTGGGGTGCCGAAATCAACAAGGTAATGACATCAGAAGACAGGACACCGGGCAGCAAGTCTTGCTGGGAAGGAAGGAGCTGGGAGGGCTAGCACGGACACAGCAGGTGATGCGGAGCTCTGGAGGGGGCGTGGGCAGGGGCACCATCTGGCAGCACACACAAAGGTCCTGTGGGCAGAGGAAGAACAGGGATTTCCAGGCCTGAAAGCCAGTATGGCTGAAGCAGAGCTGCTGGGGAGGGACAGAATAGAAACAAGCACTATCCTCACGGTCCTCAGCCCGTGAGGCGGCCTGCAAATTCCAATGCATTATGAGGACGAGGTCCATGTTTCCTGGGGCCCTCTGGGCTCTGACATGCCCACGGGTCATCCATGCAGGGCTAGGGACTCTGCATCAGGTGGGAAGGGCCACCCCGGGTTACGCAGGGGTTGCTTCTGGGCAGGTCACATGGCATCGGGGACTGGGGCAGTGGCAGGTGCCCTGAGTGAGTCTACCAGACACTCCCTTTTGCGACCAATGTTAAGAGAGGGTCATAGCCTCTCCTGCCCGTAAAAACACCCCTGTGGGCTGGGTTAGGAGTCCACCTCCGTGGTTTCAGAAGCACATCTTCGAAATTTCGCTCCGGCACTGATTGTGTCAATCTGGGCAGCATTTCCAACACTCACTTCATGGACTCTCAGAGCCATCTACTTGGGATGGAAAAACTCAAGAGACCTGGAACTAACAGGTAGTTATAGTAAGGTTTTAGGATACAAGTTAATACACAAAAGCCAACTACTTTCCTATATACCAGCAACGAGCAATTGGGATTTAAAATTAAAATTCACCACCATTTACATCTGCATCAAAAAAACCGAGATACTTAGGTATAAATCTAACGAGATATGTACGGGATATGTATGCAAAAACTACAAAGCTTTGGTGGAAGGCGCCAGAGAAGAGCTGAGTAAATGGAGGGACACTCCACACTCGCGGACAAGAAGGCTGGGCTCTGTTAAGATCTGAGTCCTTCCAGCTTTTGCAGTCAGTGCAAATCCAATCCCAACCCCAGCAAGAAAGTCTGTGGATATTGACAAGCTGATTCCAAAGTTTCCATGGAAGGCAGAAGACCCAGAAGAACAAAGTGGAGGACTCACTCAACGACCTCAGGCCACAGGAACACAGCTGCGTGCCATTGGTGGAAAACAGACACAGAGACCAAAGCAACCTGATAAAGCACCCAGGGTTAGACCCACAGGAGCAGTCAGCTGATCTTTGACAAAGGAGCAAAGACAATTCAAAGCAGAAAAATTCAAGAGGCAGGAAAAGAAGGAGAGCAGGAGGAGAAAGCAAGAGCGAGGAATGTTGGAGAGGGTTTCTTAAGTAAATGATTCATTCATGCATTCAGCACAGATCCATTAGGAATGGAGGTTGTACAGGAGGCACCCAGGCCTGTGCTGCTGCTGAGGAGCCCATGGTGCGATGGGTGGGGGTGAAGAGGTGGCCGTCATCCCCATGGCCCCTCTCCCTTCCTGGACCCCACCTCTTGCCCCTCCTGTCCCAGAACAAGTGGAAGTGCCCCTGCGTGTGAACTGGGACAGAGAAGGCTGGGCCCAGTGGTGCAGGATACAGAATGCAAATTCCATGTCCTAAGTAAAGGGCAGAGGAAGTTCTGTGGAGCTCAAGGGAGGATGAGACATGCCACAGAAGACTTCATGAGCTGGACCAACGCACTGGGGGACTGGGAGGGAATTCTAGAAGGTACTTGTATGTCTGCCTAAAAAGATATGTCTGTGTGAGTGCATGGTGTGTGTGTGTGTGTGTGTGTGAGTGTGCCAGGTGGGTAGAGAGAAAATATATGCACAACTACAGAGAGGGTGCAGTGGTTCAACTACATTTCTAGGTTATTTTCTAGCAGTGTCACAAAATTAAAGAATGTCAACACAGGAAGGCACTACAGAAATTATCTACTCCAGCCTCTCCTTTTATAGATAAGGAAACCAACCTGGCAGAAATGAAATGACATTTTAGAATGCATTCATTCACTCGAGGAATTCCATCTTCCCGCACTAAATCCCTGCCATGTGCAGGGCTTAGGGGCCAGGGTTGTTACAGATGCCTTCATCCTCTGTCCAGAGCCCTGGGCCCTTTTAATAGCAATTTAATTGATGCCAAAAATGCAAAGCATGCAGCAGGCTGGATGCCCTTATGTTTCTTAGAATTTTGCGCATTCATAAAATTTGCAGCTGATACAAATCCCCCATGTAAATGCTCTGGCTCCCAAGTCTGTCGAGTGGGACCTCCTTGGATTTGGCCAGTTTTTAGATCTAAAGATTCTCTGGATTTGATATTCAACGTGGGTAGCAGTCAGAATTAGGCCTTTAGCTAAACAGCAGAGACCTACTTCTTTCATTTTTCCAGGATGGTACAAATAACTTTCTTAAAAAAATTTATCTCCATCCTCACACAGAGACATGTGCAGTGAGGCTTATCCGAAGCTTATGCTGAAATGGCATCAGACGCCCAATGAAAGGAACCACGGCAGATCCCCCTCACAAGGCGGCTTTTAAGTTTAACCCTTTACCCTCATCATTTTTAATTGCTTCGTCCATGAAAGGAGGAGGGATGGCAGCATTTGCAGGGACCAGGAGTGAGTGACAAGTGGATCTGCTTCTTCTCTTTAGCAGTCGGCCTGACATTTACAGAAGCATTAAGTTGCATCTTCCCCAAGACTGGCATGCTGGAGAGTTGTACTGTGGCTATGAAACATTCCTTTTATTATTTTTCTTGTAGGGTAAATTGAGAAAGATCAAATAAGCCAGAGGTAAGATGGGAGCTGGGACTTTGCCAGGGATACTGTGCAAAGCTGGGATTGTGACAGGATGAGTTTGAAACTCAGTGGTTCAACCAAAAAGAGTACGCATCCACCCATCCACCTGCTATCCATCCATCTATCCATCCAACCATCCATCCATCCATCCATCCATCCATCCATCCATCCATCCATCCATCCATCCATCCATCCATCCACCAGGAGGTTGAAGGGGGAGTTGTTAGGGAATAAAAGAAACTAAATGAATGCAATTACACCCGCCCTGAGGAGAGAGGGTATTGCCATTAGGCTGTCACTGACCATCCCCAGAGTCTGGATAAAGAAATCTCTAGAGATGGAGAGGGCGCCTCCCTGGTCCCAGGCTGGAGGGCAGCGTTGCTGGCCTCAAAGCCCATGACCTTCACCAGTGGTGCTGCTTCTGGGCAAAGCCTGGGGCCACGTGGAGCCATGGAACTGCGGGTACAGGCGTGGCAAGAGGAGAGCAAAGTCCCCCATAAGCTGGACTGCCCACCTTCGAAGCTTCCCTCCACTGAGGCCCCGCCCAAGACAGACCGGCTCTTCTTTGGGGGCCCAATGCTGCTGTGCCACCTACTGTAGCACCCTGCCCTTTGCCCCCGCTCCATCAGTCGGCTGCACATGCCCCAATCCGGGCATCACCTCCTCCAAGAAGCCCTCTGGGTTGATGTTTGCTCTGACTCCCTTTCTCTCCAGAGCTTTCTGCAGCTCTTTGTTCACTTCAGTGGCCCCTCTGGGGTGGGGTGGGGTCAGATGGGACAGTGTGTCCCCTTATCACTGACACTGTTTAGAACTGCTGGTGCCTGGTGAGAATAAAAAGTAGATGGCCTGTTCGTGGGTTGGTGTTTTTTGGTGCAAGCCAGGACATGGTGCTTGAGCAGTGCCTTCTCCAGGGAGGGGCGGGTTCGTCAGGGGTTGTTTCTGTGTTGTCCTGTCTGGTTCTCCCCTGCAACCTCAAACTGGATGTGGGCATGAGGGAATCTTCCGGTGACTAGGATGCCCTGCACATCCTTCCAGGCTGTTTACTTGCATGGATGTTCTAATTGCAATCAGATGACTAGCTCTACGCCTCTTTTCCATTTAACGTATCATTAAACTTCTGCTCCCGAGATCGTGAACCCACTTCCACGGCGTCGTCCCGCGCCATGGAAATGGCTGCTCGAGGCTCTTTTCCGAATGGGGCTGAAGCATCCTGTGGATCTGTCATTTGTCCCAGCAGGAGGCCACCCTTGGGGCGCAGTTAGCAGGTGCACCCTGGGGCCGGGATGGAGCTGGCAACGCTTGACCAGTGGAGCCTTCACCTGCCGTCAGAGTGCTGCAGCACAGACTCCTGAGAAGGCCATGTGTTTACAAAGATTGGTTAAGTGCAGTTGGCTAAGCATGGGTGAACCTGGTGGCTCTCACCCTGAGCAGGACGTCCGTGCCAGCCCCAGAATGGGCAGTGGGGGCGGGGCACCAGCAGGCACGCGCCACACACATCACCCTGGAGGTGCTCCTCAAGCAGGCCTCAACTGCTGCAGGGGACCTGGCACCTAGGGAGCGGCCACTCCCCACGGCTCTCATTGCCCCCTGCCCGCCCCCCTGCCCCCCAGAGGGTTGGCTGTGGCTGCTGGGCCAGACCTCAATGGGGCCTTTAGAGACTGAAATGCATGTGAGCGAAACCCGAGTCTCTACTTCCTGCCTGGCCAGAGAGGTCTTTCTCCCCAAGGTGCCCTGGCCCTCAGCCTCAGCCTCATCTCTGGGAAGGGTCCGAGCTCCGTGGCCTGCCCCCACCCCCACATGTTCTACTTGTTGAATCCACAAATGGCAGACACCAACCTCTCCTCCCTCCCCACCTCCTGCCCCTTTCCTCCTCTCCAAACTCACACGCAGCGACGGTGGCAGGAACTAAGCGAATTCATTCTAATTTGGTCCAAGCGTGGCAGGCCTGGCTTTGCAGTAGCACAGTGTCCCCTGTGCACACACACACATGTGTGCCTTCACCTCCTGTAGTGTCTAGCCCTTTAACTTTCACAATAGAAACTGGGGTCAGTGTGAAACGTGGTGAAGTGACAGATGCAACCTAGAGATTTTCAAGTCAGCATGTTTATGGAGCCTTGGGGGGAAAGGAGAGGCTTTGGAATTCAAGGCCTCGGTGTGTCTTTGGGGGTGCGCCCCCTTCTTCCTTTCCTCCCCCTCATCCATTTTACAAGTATTTACTGAGCATCTGCATATGCTGGACAGGTGCTGGGCTAAGCAGTGAACACAACCAAGTCCCTTCCCCAAGGAAGCTTACTCTGCAGCCAGGAGAACACAGAATCCATAGGTAAATGGACGAGGCTGTGTCACGGAGACCAGACAGTCTGGGCGAGGGATTGGAGGCAGGGTGACATGGGAGCAGTGAACCTAATGAAGACGAGGAGGAAGCCCAGCTGCCGCCTGGGAGAAGTGCCTTCCAGGTGAAAGGAATAGACCGTGCAAAGGACCTGGGGCTCGCACCTGCTGGGGGCGTGACAGGATGGAAGGAGCCCAGTGTGGCCGCTGGTGGGGCCAGGAGTGGGAGAAATGGAGGGCCTAGCTGGGGTGGGGGTGGGGGTCAGCCTGGACCTGGATTCAGCTGGGGGTGGGGCTGGGAGAGGTGCCCCCTCCAAGGCAGGTGCATGTTGAAGGCGGCTCCAGGAAGATGCAGACGGGGTGGAGCACGCGTGGGAGGGAAACCGAGGGAAACCCCTCGTGATAGAGAATACCCCCGTGGAGCCAGACCTGGCGGGAGGGAAGCCTGGGGGGGGGGTGTTTCAGGTGAGAGGATGCCACAGTGCGCGCCCGCCTGCCAGGTCTTGCCCAGGTCGCTGCGCCCTGGGGCTGGGCCCCTTAACCCGGGCGGCACCCGGCCCTGGCTTGGGACCTCTCCCCATGCTGTGGCGTCCCGGGTGCCTCCTCCCTCTCTGGCCACCCTGCTCTGTCCTCGTTCCGGCCCCTGTTGGTGTCCCCTCATCCCCCTACCTAGGCCCTCCCCAGTGGCCTGCTCCCCACCCTCTGCCAGGGGTTCGGTTCCTGGCCTGACCCACAGCTTCCCCATCCACGTCCCTACCCACGTCCTCTTCCTTTTCCTCCAGACCCCAGTCTCCGGGAGGCACAGACACATTAGGTGGGGGGTTCTGGGGTCCTCCAACACCACACTGCTACTCCTCTCCCTAAAATCTCCTACCCCAGTCCCTCTGGGTGCCCACGTGGGAGTGGGGTGGGTGGGAGGTGTGCCTTCACCCACTCGCCCAGGCCAGGGCCCCCTCCATGTTCAACCCATCACCAGACCCATCCCTTACCTGTGTGGCCAGGCTCGTTGGGCCTTGCGCTCTGCCCAGAGGGCATGGCACTCTCCCCGAGGGTCTCTCCAGCCTGCCTCCTGCATGCCATCCTCTCCCAGTATCAGTCTGTGCTTCCCACAGCAGCAAAACTGGCATTTCTGGAATGTTCATCTGCCCCTGTCTGTGCTGATGTCTCTGCTGAGCCCTCTTGGGGTCCAGAGCTTGGCCATCCCACACCTGTTTTCCCTCTGATGAGTCTGCTTGCTCCCTGCCCCTATTTTGCACATGCAGCCCCCTCCTTCGGGAGTGCTGTACCTCCCCTGTACCACCACTCAGCCACTCTTCAGGCCCCCCAAACCTGGGCTAGCACCCTGCCCCTGGCTCCTTGGGTGGGCTTTGGTGGTGTCCAGCACCCACCACCAGGCATATGAGGTCCTCAGAAGGCACTGAGAGACATTAGCGAGATAAACACACAAATTCCGTTTTCTTGGCCTTAAAAATGGATACCTGCTATCCATCAGACACACTTGCTCCAAAGGAAACACTGTCTCGGAATGTTAGAGCGTGTTCCTGTTTTAGAGTGAAGCATCGGAGCCCCTATCTGCCACTTTGCTCATGGCAGGGGACTGACACTTGTCCCTCTGGCTGTCCTCACCATGGATCCAACGCCATCCCTGACTTTGCCTCTCCCACCAAGAATCAAATTCTGGGACGTACTTTCTGTGCAGGAAAAACCAGGCCAAGTGGCAACGAGTGTGAGTTCTTGTCTGAGCCACTTTAAAACTATTACACAAATAAACCCCTATCTGAGAGAGTTCAAATAGAGTCGAGAGGCTACTCTGGAAGTCACTCTTATGCAAACTTCAGTTAGACCTTGCTACCTATCATAACTTGCCAAACTTCAACCAAAACCATTCCTGCCAATCCTAAAGAACACTTAGGGCATTATATAAGATCCTACAAAGGTTCCATGCACTAGGATAACTTCCCAAAAACCTACAACCTCCAGATGGATCCCTGGGCCAGATAAGTCCTGAAATGCAGAGGGCCCAGCCTCTCCAGAACATCAACTAGTTCCACCTCCCTTATCCATATTATTGACAGCCTCTTCTGACATGAAAAACTAAAACGGGCATAACCCAAATACCCCTAAAGAGTGGGAGAAGGATCAAAGGTGATGGTGGAGGTAAACAGAGAAGGTAGGGTTTAACAAAAGAGTATAACTGCTGAATCATTATGCTGATATTTTATTTTAGCCTCCAGTATCTTAGAGCAGCTAGAAATAAACACCTAAAATGGTGAAATTGTAACCCATACCAAACCCTGAAACCTGTTCGACAACTAATTGTTGTGATGCACTTTGAAATGTATTGTTTTTATGTATATAAGTTATTTAAAGAGAAGGAGGAGTATAACAGAGAGATAAGAGTTAACAAAATAGTATGACTGCTGAATCATTACATTGATATTTCTGCTGGTCTCCAGTGTCCTGGAGTAGCAAGAAGAAAAAACGAAAACTCATGGAACGATAACCCATACCAAACTTTCAAATCTGTTCTATAACTACTTGTTAAAATGTACTTGGAAATGTATTGCTTTTTTGTATATATGTTCTATTTCACAATAAAAAAAAAATCAAGCAGTAAAACAAAACCAAAACCCTGTGTCTCTGTTCTGCATGGGGATGCGGGGAGCACCGATGCAGGATGGGGAGACAGCAGCTCTGGGTGGGAGCCTGGGCAGGCTTCTGGGATGTTCCGTGGGCACCGTGCCTCCTCCACAGATGCCCCGTCAGAAGGAAGCACCGAGGCTCTTACTCGGGTGGTGCCCCTAATCAGCCCTCTCACCCCTGTAGTGAGGACCCAGATTTGGGGGCCGTCAGGGTCCCCCGTGAGAGCCCTTCGTCAGTCGGCACCCAGGCGGCAGGCTGCCCATGACCGAGCAGGTCTCACATCCCATGCTTGGTGAGATGTCCCCTGGGCGCTGGTGGGGGTGCCCAGTGGTCCGTCTCTACATGGCCTGGGATCTGGGAGATGTCCTAACAGCATGGAAATGGGGGTGTTCATGGAAATGGGGGCTTTTCCCCCCTGGGAGGGGCGGCCCTCCTTCAATATTCTGGGACTCCATTTGATCTTCAGACAAATGAGGCTAATTTTAGAAATGTTAAGAAGGCTACGTTTTTATTGAGTGTCTGGACCTAACACTTCATAACTATTTACCAAGAACTAACATGCCCTATCACTTCACTCATCATTCATTCATTCATTCATTCATTCATTCTTGACTGGGTGCTGCCTGGGTGGCCAGGCTGGCTATTGAGCACGTTATTTCCTCTTTCTGGAAGGGGGATCTGATGCTTGGAGAGGCTAATGGGCCCTGTGGAGGCCCCGTGGCTGGAGAATGGGCATCTGGCTCCCCACCCCACCCTACCTCGTGCCGCTGGGAGCCTCGTTCTTCTCATTCCCACCCGATGCCGAGTGTCCAGCACCCGAGCCCTTGGCTGCATTGCAGAGAACACATTGAAAGGCAGGAGCGGACTGTCCCCATGATCACGGCATCTCCCAGGCTGCCTGAGACTTTTCAACAGGTCTGGCTATGGGGAGCTATATTCAAAACACACGGGCACGCTGCCTCGGAGCCCCACCCAGGAGGATAGCAGCTCACCCGCTGCCGCTGGAAGAGTCATGGGTGCAGATACCGTAGGCTGGAGTTCCGCTCTGCCTGGAGAAGTTGGGGCACCCTGCTCCTGTGAGGCTGATCCTGAGGAAAGACCCGGGATAATGCTCGGTAGACTCCTGGAACCTTCTGGAGACAGCGGCAGGCTCATGCTCTTTGGAAAGTTCCATCCCATGGAAAGCAATGCCAAGGGGCTCCAGACTCTCCTATGGCACTGAAATGCGGGGCCACTGTTACTGCTGGGAGTGAGCACTCAGGTGTCTCCGCTGGCCCTTGGACAGGTGGCACCAAGGACAGTGCAGCTCCTGCTCCCTGCATTCTTTACAGGCGCCCGGAGCTACGCCGGCCCAACGCGATGTGGATGCCTCCTTCTGTCACCACACCGCATCTGCTTTACGGGGTGGCAGGCCGAGGTGTGAACCCCAGGCACGCCCCGACTCTTCTAGGGTGGTCCCTGCCAGCAGGATGCTTCAGTTGAATGCGGGGTCCGGGGCCAAAACGAGCATGATGCAACTCTCCAAGAAAACTCCCCGGGTGCCTCACTGGGTGGCACACGCCCAGCGGTGCGAGCCTGCTGGGGCTGCCCGAGCTCCCCGCTGCGCTGCTTCCTTCTCTGCCATCAGCCCCAGTGCCCGGGGGATCCCCAGGAAAGCCTGTCGGCTGCCAGAATAAAGTGGGCTCACCAGCACCCCCTATGACCAAGTCTAAATGAGGTGCTTTCCCTTCTGCTAGGCCCTCATCTTGGCCTCCACAGGCCAGGACCCTGCCTCCTCGCCCCGCACCCCCGCACCTCTTCCCACATTTTGAATATTGTGACTGGGAGATGGCGCAGAGAGAGATGTTGGAACTGATAACAAGTTCCAACTTGCCCCACCCCGGGGAGCCGGGGGGAGCTGGGCTGGGGGAGCCAGGTTGGGGGAGCAGTGCGGGGGGAGGGGTGGAGGAGCTGGGCTGGGTGTAGCCTTGAAAGCACAGAAAAAGGACGGCTATTTTGAGACCCGCCAGCATCTCTGTCATTTGTGTCCCGTGCTTCACACCCACGCTAATGAAATCATTGCCAATTAAGGCTCAGGTGGAGGGAAGGTGTCTCAGTGTGGAAGACAAATGGTGTTGCTGAAACAACACTGTTCAAGTGCCGGCTTAACCACTGTCATTTACTGGCTCGCTGTTTCAGAGGGAGAAGGCTGGCCTCCTCCTGGGATCGGGGTCCAGCCATCTTTGGGGCTCCTTGGCTTTTCCTTCGCATGAGGAAGCACTTGGTGACATCTTCCTTTCTCCTCCGGGTTCTGATGACTTCTGGCTTCTGGCTGCTCTCTGGGGCTTCCCTCTCTGTCTGACTTTACCTCTCCTTACAGAGGACTCCAGTGCCCTAGGCTGAAGCCCACCCTGACTCAGCACCTTAACGGAAGAGCATCTTGAAGAGATCTCACCTCGGGGCCAGGACGCAGACCAAGACCAAGACCAAGACCACGGCCAAGCTGGGCCCCCGCCTCCATCCACCACGGACAGCTCTCCCTCATCCCCAGAGGCCACTCCTCCTCCCCCTTCCC
>PVIY010035849.1:0-25939 GCA_004026745.1 Myrmecophaga tridactyla
TGTTTGAAACTGTGATTGGATCATCTCCCTGGTTGATGTGATTTAGTTAAGAATGGTTGTTAAACTGGATTAGGGGATGACATGTCTCCACCCATTTGAGTGGGTCTTGATTAGTTTCTGAAGTCCTATAAAAGAGGAAACATTTTGGAGAAAGAGATTCAGAGAGAGTGACACTACGAAGCAGAGAGTCCACGAGCCACCAGCCTTTGGAGATGAAGAAGGAAAATGCCTCCCGGGGAGCTTCATGAAACAGGAAGCCAGGAGAGTAAGCTAGCAGATGACGCCATCTTTGCCTTGTGCCCGTCCAGCCGAGAGAGAAGCCCTGACTGTGTTTGCCACGTGCCTTCTCATTTGAGAGAGAGACCCTGAACTTCATCGGCCTTCTTGAACCAAGGTATCTTTCCCTGGGTGCCTTTGATTGGACTTTTCTATAAACTTGTTTTAATTCTCGGCCTTAGAACTGTAAGCTAGCAACTCATTAAATTCCCCTTTTTAAAAGCCATTCCGTTTCTGGTATATTGCGTTCCAGCAGCTAGCAAACTAGAACACCCATAAACACTGAAATTTGGTGGGAAATGCTAAATGCCTGTTTTTCTGTAAAGAGGACCTCTGGCTTGGAGAGGCAGGATGGTGTTTGAGCTCGAATTCCAGCTCAGCCCATTCTTTTTGAGTGACCTCGAGCGACTTATTTAAACCATCTACATTTCAGATTTGTCACATGTGAAAGGAAGATATTGACCTCAACAAAGGTTGTTGTGAGGGTGAAATTAGTTAATATGTACAAAAATGTCAAATATATAATTGAAATTATATGTTTGTAAAAATTTATACACACATACACACATAAGTTAGCTATTACTATTATTACTATTATTGTTGTTATTGTCATTATCATGATCATCTTATAATCATTTGCTCAGAGGGCTTTGTGACTCCCCCCCCCAAAAAAAAAGTGAGTTAATCACCTAGGAAGGGACAGTAACATATGGATTCCTCAACAGAAGTCCAGGGCACATAGTAGGTGCTCATAAATATTTACTGAATGGGTAAATAAATCCATGGTAAGGGTTACTGAAACCACTGTGTTTAGAGTTGTTACCAGCATTTATGAATTTTATGGCATCTCTACTTGTAAAAGCTTATTAAATCAGGGAGGGAAGATATTTCCATCACAGACATGGAGAAAGCTAAAGTTTGAAAACAGAACTGGAAGTAAGAGAATGGACTTTTCCAAACACTACCATTTTTTAAATAGCAAAGGGTGTCACTAAGTATAGCAAGCTATTGCATGACACTAAAATAACTGTTTGCTGTAGGGCTGGTAAATGATACCTCGTTAGTGATAGAAGATAATGAGATGATAAGGGCAAGATTCATTGACCTTTCAAAGGCTTTTGATTTACTAAATGATACTGTTGGATAAGCTAATTAAATTTGGCTTTCTCCTGCAGTGATGGCTGGGTTCTGATCTCATTTGATTAGTAAGACAAATCAGGGGCTGTTTTAAGGCTATCAGCCTGATTTATTACTATTCCTATCTGATAGAGCCTTAGGGCTCAAGAACTGATTGACTTTATTTTATTTCAAAATTATCTTTCTGATGCTAAAGATAAGCCAGAATTTGCTTATAGAGCAATGATAATTCCACATCAAATAATGTTTCCCAGAAGATAATATGCTTTCCCTTCTGAGTAGCTATGCTAGCCAGCAAGGTAGATTCTGAAAAATAAGCTTACTGATGGTGAAAATATCACTCGATGGCAAACTCCTCTGATGCACATGGAGGCAAACAAATCTGAATCTAAGAAAAGCAGAAAGAAACGAGTTTCAGCATAACTCAGTCTCCCTGATTCTCAGTTTCCAATTAATTTCCTTCATATTGTGCAATTGTATTTCCAGTGGTAAAATCTTGGCATTTTCCTCAATAATTGCAGTTTGTCTCTGCTAAATCAAGTCCTATGTTGAACTACAGACTATTTAGTAAAAGGGAACAAAAAGCTGTGTTTATTTTTTAGATTGAGGCATAAATTTAAAATGTTTGACACCTACAAAAACTTCTAATTCTATTCTCCATTGGCTATAGTTAAATGTGAAGAATGAAAAGGAATCTTTAAGTAAAATGGGTTTATTTTTTTAGAACTCATGAGTGTAGATTTATTTCCCTTAGACTTTCAAAGATACACCTGTAAATGGTCATTCAAAAAGTTCAGCTAAATAATAGGTATAGGGCCTCCATTTGGGATGATTGAAAGGTTTCATTGATGGAGGTGGTGATGGTAGCAAAATATTATGAATTTAATTAATCCCATTGAATTAGATTGTACTGGGTGTTGTTGAGATGAGAAATTTCTTATTGTATATAAGTTACCACAATTTAAAAAAGAGAGAGACTAATGGGACATGGCAAGCTTGATCAAATAATGGAGGAGAAAATGCTCAAAAATACATTACTGGGACAATTGAAAAAATTATAATGTTAAATTTATTGAATTGATGATTGTATGTAATGTGGTTACATTAAGTGAATAGACTTGTTCATAGGAAATATGCATGGAAGTGTTAAGTGATAAAAGAACATACTATGTTAACCTACTTTTAAATGTTTAGAAAATAGGTCAATGGATACATAGCTACATATAGAATGATACAACAAAAGGGACAATGTTAAAAGCTGGTAAATCTGAGTATCTGGGTAGAGGATATATTGGAGCTCTTTGTATTATTTCTGCAATTTTCCTGTAAGTATGAAAATTTTTTCAGAATAAAGAGTTAAAAATAGGTGGTACAAGGGTAACTCAGTGGTAGAATTCTCACCTGCCATGTGGGAGCCCCATGCTCAGTATTCAGAGTCTGCACATGGCAAAAAAAAAAAAAGAGCTGACCTCTAAGAATGAAATCATAATTCTTGGCTAGAATTTATAGGAGAATGATGATTTGGGCTTCTGATTATTGTAGTATATAATACAGAACAATACATGGTTAAAAGCCTATTAGCAGAGAAATGAAATTTTACATATAAAAATTATCTATGGAGGGTGCATGGGCGGTTCAGTGGTAGAATGCTCGCCTTCCATGTGGGAGACAAGGGTTTGATTCCCAGACCATGCACCTCCCCCCAAAAAGATTATCTATGGAAATTGTTCACAGGTTCTGCTTTTTTAAAATTTACATACTTAAAAATATGTGTGGGATTAACATTGCATTTTTTTTTACATGGGCAGGCACCGGGAATCGAACCCATGTCTCCAGCATAGCAGGTGAGAACTCTGCCTGCTGAGTCACTGTGGCCTACCGATTAACATTACTTTTGACTCTCCTCTAAGCATAATTTAAAAATTCATATATCTAATCTTAACTATTTTCTTTAAAGAAACTAGTTTTTAAAGAGTCCATTCTGGTATGTGGTGATATGGTGGTATGACACAGAAAAGGCATGTCATCTCCTGGTGTACAAATTCATGCTGACAGGGCACTGCATGCAATGAATAGTGACTTCTGGCAAGATAATTAATTCTGAAACCGAACTCCCTACTTGTTTTTTTCCTTTCTCCCAGACCCTTCTCCTACCCCTGCTAGTAATTGGTAGATAATGATTTTAGTAGCAAAACAAACCTTCAAATTATGCACTCTTTCTTGTGAAAAAAATGAATTAAGTTAATTTCATGGTTGGAAATGCTAATCAGAATCTGAGAGATGTGGTAAATGAAAGTCCAAATGGTAAGTTAATATTATTTAGGCCCAGTAGGCTTAAAGCTTTCAAAAAAGATTCTTTCATTAGTCTTCTTTGCAATAAGGCAGATCTTTAAAATAATATTGTTTGATTGATTTTGTAAAATTTTGTTTTTAAGAGTTTTCTTGCATTATATGTCAGCACATAAATTCGATGTGGCTCCTCTATCTGTTGGATCAATGAAGCATGCTCCCTATGCCTGCTTCTCTCATGGATCTTCACCTTTTATCATAGATTCACTGAACTGGCCCATGTGTAAATAGACCCGTAATTTGCCTGGATCAGCAGAGTAAAACTGGAGATCCTCTTATAGATCATGCAGACTCAGCATCCTCCTCAACACAAATTCCAGGAATCTACTAGCAACCAATTGTAGGGTAATGAAGGAATTGAAACCAATTTATTATCTTTAGGCCAAATGGCACAGTAAATGTAGAAAGACCAACACTGAAGGCATATAGAAGAACCACAGATATAGATCAATAATGGTTCTTCATCTGTATTTTCTACTCCCACGCCTTTCTCAGCCTGCATACATAGAAATGCTCTACCCAAGTCTAGAAAGCTGAGATTGGGATAAAGATGACTGAGTATGGGAGACTAGTCTCCTTTTTCTGGGTGGAGAAACTTGGCATATGATTATTCAGTCAATACTTACATTCAGGGCATCCAGTTCCAGGAGAAACTCCACTAGGCTGTGATGACTCATTAGTATTCTCTATGGGATGGTGGAGTCAATTTCATTAATAACCCAAAGGGGAAAAGCGCTTGTGAATCTTAAATACCTTTGTAGTTTATTAAATAACACATATTTTCTCATAACACTCTCATAAAGGAGTTCCTGAGTGGTCAACTAGTACTCTCACTTTACACGTGAGGAAGCAGAGCCAGAAGGAAGGTAAATGACTAGGTTAGGTACAGACTACTTTAGGCGGAAGGAAAGCAATGGATTGCCTTTTATTGTTGCAAATTAGTTTTTTTTCTCTTGAGAAGACTAATTCTCTGATACTTTTCCATCCACCAGTCTCTGGTTTCTTATTACAGAGGAAAACCGATGATTCTCCCATAAATATTTTCTTCCCTCTTATTCTACTGTAACAAGGACTTAGAGAATTGTAACCCAGCCACTTATTATTATTTTTTCTTGAGGCAACTCATTTATCTACTGCTATTTTTCTAGTAACATTAATAACCACAGTAAGGCTTGAACTACCTTTTAAATACAGGCATAAGTATCTGTGTATTCGGAGGAAGAATACAATTGCAGAGGGGAGCCATTTGCTTCATGTTTATTTATTTTGCATTATTATAGGGCAAAGGGTTACTTTCTGAAATGCTCATCTGAGTTCCCCAAATTAAAACTTGTGTCTTTGAGTAAGGTTTTTCTCGTTCACCCTGGAAGTGTCTCTTGTGATCACTTCATATCCAGACAAGAGAAAACAACTTCAGTAATTGCAGACTTAATTGGTAAGCATGCGTTTCTAGGCTGCTCTTACATGTCCCATCATGTCAGGTTGTTCCACAATTCTCTGACTCTCCAGAAAACACATTATTCCCAAGATGTGCACCACATTTTCCTTTCATTTTCAATCACTGTATTAAATCCCATACTTCATTCCCACTGGTTTCAACTACCTAGACTGTGAGGAGTAGGAGGGGGAAGACACCTGCAGCCATTATGGCACGTCAGAAGGAGATTTCTTTGTGCATGTTTGTAAACCCTATTTATGAAATTAGCAAACTGGGGACTGTCAGCTGGAAAAGCGTGTTGCATCCCTAGGGGTTCTTCCAAGTATACAGGCCCATGGTGTCCTGGCAGGGAACAAGCTTAGAATGGCTCAGCAGACTGAAGATAAAATTGCTTATCAAAACTGGAAATAAAAATAATGAAACTATAAGATTACAGAAATCCAAGGATTTTAGACTTGAAAGGGACCTTAAAAAACATCTACCCTAATCCCCTCCTCTGTGATAAAATATGAGTCTGAGTCCCAAAGAGTAAAAGATTTTAGAGAGGATGTTTCTCTTTCCTTAATTCCTTAAGAGCTTACAGTATTTTGTTCGTGTTTGTCAGTATTATGTCTTCTTTTAGAGTAAACTGTTAATTATACTTCATATTGGGGTGGGGAAGGCAGATGAAAGGAAGACTTTTTATGCTTTTATTTTTGAGCTTTACACATGAGTGCATGATGTTCAAGAACTTCACAATGCTTTACATTAAAGAATGAAGCTATATCCCTAAGACCATTCAGTTCACATAATGTAAATTTAGTGGAAGTCCTGGTAGGAGTACAAATTTCTTGCTTCAATCTTTGTCCATATCTAAAGCCAATCTCCTTTTCTCCCATTCTCCTTTACCCCAACTTAGAATATGCCAAACTCAGTCATGATGGGTCAGAGTTGATGTCTCTTTAAATCCATTCCCACAAATGATATATTTGTGCTCATTTTGAATTAGATATTTACTCATAATCACCAACGCAGACCAGATTTGTAAATATAGGGGGTGAAAATATCCATGGAAATTTAAAAAATCTCAGTGCTTTCCTTGCTTCTGTTCCTGGCTTAGCACCTGCTTATAGGATATTTACTATTCTTTTGGGGTCACAAATCCTTTTGAGGATCTGATAAAGATATGATCCCTCAACCAGATAATTAATATATCCATATACACCTGGAATTCTGTTTACAACTTCTAAGGATTATAAGGACCCTGTGTATAATACAAGGCCAATAATAGAACCTTATGAGTATAGGGATGATAATAGCATTATTTTATTTATAACCTTATTATGAATTATCTATAAAAAGTAGATTAATTTTTCAGAGAAATTTAAGAGGTGACCTTATATTTAGAGTCAGGTTATACTAATGGTAGATCAACCAATGTCAAGAATAAGAAGAGACACTGGAGTATTTGCAGCTAGAAATGATGACTGAGCCCAATGAAAAAGCCCATTTGCCAGAGACCAAAGATATTTGAAATAATTGAAACCTCTTATAAATTGTCAAAGTGGAGATGCATCAAAGAAGAATTGTGAGAAACTTAATTACATATGCATAAAAATACAAATGCAATTAAAAGTTGATAATGAAATTTTCAATATATTTTATTATGTCCACAGAATCAAAAGTAAGAGATGCAGGTGTGGTTAAAATAAAAATAGAGTTTTCTAAAAAGACCCCAAAACCTTTCCATCAATTATGAGTCAAAGGTCAAAATAGTATAGTTCATGAGGACTTTGTATATTTCTAGAAAAGCAGAATTATGTGAAGCAGTAATATGCACAGAATGAAATAAAATAAATCTAGTCCCCTAGACCTTGAAAATTCCTAGTTTACTCTGTGATGAAATGCCAGACAGTGAGCATTTTGAGTTGGGATCTTGAAGACAAAAATCCATTAGTCAGAATTAAAAAATATATATTTTTATTAAGATATCTTCACATACCATACAGCCCATCCAAAGTATACAATCAATGGCTCATAATATCATCATACAGTTGTGTATTCATCATCATGATCATTTTTAGAACATTTACATCACTCCAGAAAAAGAAATAAAAAAAAAGAAAAAACCCATGCATCACAACCCCCTTACCCCTCCCTCTCATTGACCACTAATATTGCAATATACCCAATTTTTTTAAACCCTTATCCCCTCTATTGCTTATTTTATTTTTGTCCTCAGTTTTTTTATTCACCTGCTCATACCCTGGCTAAAGGGAGAATCAGACACAAGGTTTTTATAAACACATGGTCACACTGTAAAGGCTATATAGTTATATAATCATCAAGAATCAAGGCTACTGGAACATAGCTCAGCAGTTTCAGGTACTTTCTTCTAGCCGTTCCAATAAACCAGTAACAAAAAAAAGGATATCTATATGATACAATAGAATAACCTCCAGGGTAACCTCTCAACTCTGTCTGAAATCTCTCAGCCACTGAAACTTTATTTTGTCTCATTTCTGTCTTCCCCCTCTTGGTCAAGAAGACTTTCTCAATCCCTTGATGCTGGGTCCTGGCTCATCTGAGGGGTTCTGTCCCACATTGCCAGGGAGATTTATACCCCTGGGAGTCATGTCCCACGTAGTGGGGGAGGGCAGTGAGTTCACCTGCCGAATTGGCTTAGAGAGAGAGGCCCCATCTGATCAACAAAAGAAGTTCTCTGGGGGCAATCTTTAGGCATAATTATAAGTAGGCTTAGTTTCTCTTTTGCAGGGATAAGTTTCATAGGGGCCCCAAGATCTAGGGCTTAGATTACTGAATTGGTTGTCCCCCCCTGCTTGTGAGAATACCAGGAACTCTCTAGATGGGAAAGTTGAATATTTTCTCCTTTCTCCCCAGTCCCCCTAGGGGACTTTGCAAATACTTTTTAATTCTCTGCCCAAATTACTCTGGGATGTATTGTAGAATCACACTACCTGTACAAACCAACAAGATCTCTCTCCTTTTTCAAGATTCCATGTAATTATGGTGTTCAAACAGACTGACTATACGACTTAAATTAGGTAATGTTCTACCCAAATATAAATTTTGCACCAAATAAACATCCCTTCCTTTGATCGCACACAGAAATTGAAGTTTTAAAATAGTATCATCCATTACCCAGTTTTCTGATTTATCTTTGTCCTATCCAGATCAGCTTCATTCATGTCTCTGATCGAAATCTGATCACTTTTTTGACTTTCTTAACAGTTTCTATATGCGGTAATGCTGAATTTCTTAGCTTCAAAGCTCTAACTCTAAGTCTCAGGTGTCACACAAATACCCAACGCTCCAGAGAATGAGCAGATTATGCACAAAAAGCTCAGCATCTCAGAATTTAGAAATAATAGTTACAACTTCAGGATAGATGTGAATGCTGTAAGAGCTTACAATCTAGGACCCTTTACAAAAGGCTCCAACCTGATAGCCCATGCTCTCAACTTCAATTCTCCAAGTTTGTATTTTATAGTTAGTCCATATAAGTGAGGCATGAGAATATTTGTCTTTTTGTTTCTGGCATTTCATTCAATATACTGTCCTCAAGTTTCATTCACCTCATTGCATGCCCAACAACTTCATTCTTGCAGCGGCTTGTTTGTCCATTGCACGTACACACTGCAGTTCCCCCTTCCATTCCTCGGTTGATGTACCCTTAGGCCACCTCCATTCATTGCAATTCATGAACACTGCCACCATAAATACCAGTGTGCAATTGTCCATTCATGTCCCCACTTACAGTTCTTCCAAGTATATGCCTAGCAATGGGGTAGCAGGATCATATGGCAACCCTACCCCTAGCCTCCCGTGGAACTACCACACTGTCTTCCAAGGGGCTGCAGTCTCAATTTCCCTACCAACACTGAATGGGAGCATTTCTTTCTCTGCATTTTCTCTCACACTTGTAATCTCTGTTCATTTTAAAGCAGTTTTACTTGCGTATCATACAGTCCGACTTTACTAAATAATAATAATCACATAGCCATGCCTTTGCCATAATCTATATGAGGACATTTCCTTTTCTACTGCAAGAATCCCCATACCCCTTCTCCATATCCCCCCACATATTGACATTGAGTTTTGCAATATTGTCTTTGCTATATTCATTGGAAGCATATTACACTGTTACTGTTAACTATAGACCCTAGCTTGCCTTGATTGTAATTTTTCCTGTATACCACCCCATTTTCAAAACCTCGCAATGCTGACATTCATTAGTTCTCCCTCATGTAAAAAATTCTCATATTTGTACACTTAATCATCATTCTTGTCCACTCTAGGCATTCCTAAATTGTACCATCTAGGTCTTTATCCTCTGTCTTGCTTTCTGGTGTCACACATGTCCCCAACCCTTCTCTTTCAACTATACTCAGATTCAGTCTCATTCTGTATACTTATATTATTATTGTGCTACCATCAGATAATATTGTGCTATCTGTTTCTGAAGCTTTATGATCAGTTCTGTGGCATATTCTGTACTCCTTCAGTACCAAATACCCATCTCTTCCCTCTTTCTATCTCCTATTAATCTGTGTTCTTAAATTTAATTTCAAAGTTCACTCATTAATGTTAGTCCATATTAGTGAGACCATACAGTAGTTGTGCTTTTGTTTCTGACTGATTTCACTCAGCATAATGTCCTCAAGATTCATCCACATTGTTACATGCTTCATGACTTCATTCTGTCTTACAGCTGTATAATATTCCATCGAATGTTTATACCACAGCTTGTTTAGCCACTCATCTGATGATGAACATTTGAGCTGTCTTGGCCATCATGAATAATGCCACTATAAACATCAGTGTGAAAATGTTCATTTGTGTTCTTGCCTTCAGTTCCTCTGAATATATATCTAGTAATGGGATTGCTGGATCATATGGCAACTTTAAATTTAGCTTCCTGAGGAGCCGCCAAATTGCCTTTCAGAGTGGTTGCACCATTTTACATTCCTGCCAACAGTGGATAAGTGTGCCTCTTTTTCCACATCCTCTCCAGCACTTGTCGTTTCCTGTTTTTTTGATAATGGTCATTCTAGTGGGTGTGAGATGATATGTCTTTGTGGTTTTGATTTGCATTTCCCTAATAGCCAGTGAAGTTGAGCATGTTTTCATGTGTTTTTTCTCTTCTAAAAAGTGTCTGTTCATGTCTTTTGCCCATTTTTTAATTGGGTTGTTTGAGTTTTTGGTTGTTGAGTTGTAGAATCTCTTTACATATTTTGGATATTAAACCCTTATCTGATATATGGTTTCCAAATATTGTCTCCCATTGCATAAGCTGCCTTTTTACTTTCCTACGTTAATCAAATTTTTAGGAATTCTAAAAAACAGAGAGAATACTTAAATGTTTAAAAATACATATACTTTGACAATTATACAAGACAAAAACAAATGTACATTATAAATTTGAAGTGCATAATTTAATGCAATAGTTTTTATTGAATAATTATTTTTTTTCAACGTAGGATTAGGCACAATTGTTAGGGAAGATGGTATGCCCAATTAAAATGATTATTTCTACATTTAAGATTATTGAGAAGAAATTATGTGCAAAACCTATTAACGATCCCAGGCAGCATTTGAGTATTGGCAAAAGGAACCATTTTTAAAATCGAACAAAAAATGTGAAGGAAGAGATCCATGAAGACATATTTAGGGAAACTATTCTGGAAGAGTTGGGGATTATGTTGACTTTTGCTGTGCAGAGGATTTGGTGAAGGAAACAGTTCAGGGAGCGTACTGTATTAAAGTAGTTTCCTGCACATTTGAGGTAGGCTCAGGGAGAGCTATTCTAGTCAATTTACCAGTTCCGGAACAGCATTAAGGGAATTGAAGGCATTTTTGCTGACCTGTCAAAGCGAGAACTTTAAATGGATACAAACCCTCCCACTCCTGCCTTCCTTAAAACTGTATGTGGTGGGGCCTTGAGAAATCAGGGCCATGCCTGACATTTTGTAACAGGTGTGGCCAATTAATTCAGCTAAACTATTAGCCAACACAGTTGTTTGGTGTAGACAAAACAATACGGTGGAATGGCCAAGTCTGCCATTTTTATCAAGCCATTATTTTGAAGATGTATAATTATCCTTCTTACTTATTATTTCAGGCTTTGAGGATATCTATCTTAATGTTCTGGGGTGAGGCAGGCGGAAGATAAAATTTCCTCCAGAGGAAAGGATTGCCTTCCTTAGTGGAAATTCTTCCATGGTACTTTCCAAGGAAAGAGAGGTTTATTATTATTATTATTTGAAGTTGCAATTTGTGAAGGGGTATGTCCCAGAGTGCTCCTGGGATTTGCTTAAACAATGTCAAACAAATAAATGCCATTGGGCATTGAGATGTTTATCTGGATTCCTTCAAATGGGAAAGTGATTTATATACACACACACACATATGAATGATTAGTATTTATAAAAATTGTGAAAATTTGTCTTGGGTTCTCCAGTAGTATCACAGGTTTCTGCCACTAAAGACAATATCAAGAGGAGTGTTTGTGTGTTTGCTTGTTTCTTCTGTTAAAAATCTTATTCTACTTTTTGATAAACCTAGAAATTCTTTCCTTAATGTTATTTGAGGTTTATACACTTATAAATGGACATATCAACAAAGCAAGGCAATTATAATATTGACTGTGCCTTTTCCAACTACTCAATCCCTGGAAATTCTAGAATTGCTGCATTAGTGAATTTGACCCTCCACGCCCCTAGTTTGAAGTCCCTGAAGATAGCTTGGTATCTTTTTTGGAATTTATTTTTCTTTTCTATCTTTTGTGGTCTTTCTCCTAGCCACGTACTTTCAGATGGGTTTTCTTAAGTTCAAAAATACCACTTTGTTACAGGGGTGAGCAGACAAGAAGAGACAAATACAACACAAAAAGGCAATTATATATGCACTGAAGGAATAATTACAAAGTGCAGCATAGCGAAGCTCTGGAGCTTCTCCTGTTTTCAACTTGTTCTGAAATAGTTTTAAATAGCCAGTTGAAACCTTATCCAATTTTGCTTTTTTCCCCTCAAGTGTTTAGTAACAGGGATTTTTGAAAGGGAGCCTAAGTAATGTCTATAATGTGGACTTAGACACATTCATTTGAGCCTTAAAGGTTAGAATCTTTCCAGAGTCTATTTGTCTGAGATAATAACAAGAAACATAATGGGAAGCCAATCACCACAGAGGAGAGGGGGTTGAGAAGCCTGACTGGGATGAGGGCTTTAGGTTATGATGGGAATGGAGGAAAGGTGTTAAGAGGTCATTTTGAGAAACTAGATGTCATTTAGATTGGCTTCCAACCTAGGGCCTCTGGACTCAGAGGGTGAGAAAGGCTTTATAGAAAGTATTATGGATTAAATCATGTTCCCCACAAAGACATGTACAAGCCCTAACCCCAGTCCTCTGGATGTGAACCTATTTGTTAATAAGATCTTTGAAGATATCATCAATGAAGATGAGATCAACTGAGTCAGGGTGAGCCTTAATCCAACATGACTGGAGTCCTTATAAGCAGAAGAAATTTGGACATGGTCAGAGAGTAGGGGAGAGAAGGAGAGAGATGCTGATAGATGGCTTTGTGAGAGAGGCAGAGATTGCGTTGTGGATTACCTGCAAGCCACCACTAGAAGACTATGGACTTCAGAGAAACTATGCTTTTACTGACACCTTGATTTAACTTCTATTCCTTAATACTGTTAGACAATAAATACCTATTGTTTTAGCTTGTCGTACTTTGCTACAGCAGCCCTGGCAAACGAAGACATGAGTGAATAAATAAGAAAAGACTTGTACATGTAACATGTTATCCCTGAAAGATAACAACAGCTTGGAGAAACACTGCCCTGCGCCCTTTGAACAGGACGAAACAGAGTTGAATGACTGCCTCTCTCTCTTTCTCCCATGATCACCACCACAAATGAGGGGACAGCTGCCCAGAGAAACGTCGAGCAGAGCATTAATAGTCAATACCAGTAGAAAAAGGCTGAACCCCTAGCCTCTTTCTGGGATACAGACACAGCAAAGGGAAAAGTCACCAATGATCCAGGTGATTTCCCTTGAGAGGAGAAACTACCCCATGGTGGCCAGTGTTTGCATTCTTATGTGACACTACAGTGAACCCTGAATCTCTGTCCAAGTTGGATGGGTGGGACTTGAGGAATTTGATATAATTTTTCAAATTTAGTTGGGGACTGAACTAGAGTTCCTGCCACTGTTAACCCCAGGGAAACAATGGGGCTTTCATATTCTTTGTCCAGGTCAGAGTCCTTGGAAAAAGATATTCCTCCTGTCTCTAATTTCCACTAAATAGTAAACCATTTTGATTTCCATTATTTCTGCCAGAATTAAGCCTCCTCAGGATTTGAATTCTAGCTCCTGCTGTTCACTAGCCATCTGGCTTTGATTAAGCTATTTAACCTTTCTGAATTTCATATTAAGCTTTCTGAACTTCAGTTTTTTCATCTGTAAAACATGGATAAATCAACTACCTCTCCAAATTGTTGGAGGATTAAATGAGATATTTACCTATATCATATATGTATATACATTGTTTATATAAAGTAGTTGGTGGTGCTGGTGAATCTTTTCTAAATGGAGGGTTACTGGACCAAGTCCTGAGACTCTTCTGTCTACACAGGAGAGTCTCATGTTGCATTGGTTATTTAACTAGATATGTTGGCTTTGATCATTCATCCTCTGCTGATGCCTTCCACATTTACATCTCCAGCTCCAGCCTCATCCCTGAGTTCTAAACTCATATATCCAATTCTCTATACAGCCTCCATAGAGGTGGAAGCATAAGAGATCATTTAAGATGGCCTAGACTCTTCCACTCTACTGCTATGCACTACTGTACAAGTTACTGTTTGTGCCTCAGCTTCCTCATTTGTCAATTGGGCTAATAACAATGCCTGTCTTAGGTGTGTTGAGAAGATTCAATGAGTAAACTACATGTAAAGTGCTTAGAATATTGCTTTCATAGTTAAGAACTCAATATATTTTTTATTAATTATTTCCACTGAATTTCTAATAGACATCCCAAATGTGGTACATCTTAACAGAACTCAGTACTTTTTGCCATGTGCAATCTGGTGCTCTATTGCACATTCATTCATTAATTCATTGTTCATTAAATAAATATTTGTAGCGCACCTGCTCAATGCAAGATGAGATATAATTGTCTCTTCTTGTTGTTTATTGTCCCCATAGAGCTAACATTCTATGGTGAGGCATGCAATAAACAAATGATTGTATAATGAAATTTCAGTCTTTTGTATTTCCTGTGATAGCTCCACCAGCCACATCTTAAACCTAAATTCTAGCGTGTGACTAAACTCTACGACCTCATCTCATCCAAGCCTCTTCTTAATATGCTATGGCCACACTGGATTTCTTTCTATTCCTTGAGTATGCTAGCTTGTTCCAGACTCTGGGCAGGGTACCTTCTCTACCTAGAGTGCCCTGTCCTGTGATATTTTCAAGGCTGACTCCATCTTGTCATCCAGCTCTCAGTTCCAACACAACCTCCTCAAGGAGAACTTCTCTGGTCTCTCTAACATTGCCTAGTGGCCACAACCAACTACTCTCATGTCTATATCTTGCTTATCTCTTTATAACACTTCCCTAATCTGAAATTGTTCTTCTTTTTTTTTTTTTTTTCTTACACGGGCAGGCACCGGGAATGGATCCCGGGTCTCCAGCATGGCAGGCGAGAACTCTGCTTGCTGAGCCCATCATGGCCTGCCCTTCATGTTTTACTTCTTTTTTTACTGCTCACCAAAGAATGAAAGCTCCATAAGGGCCAGTACCTCATCTGTCCAGTGTACCACCATACTACCTACACTGAGAACAGTGCCTGGTCTGAGCATTTGCTCAGCAATATTTATATGTAAATGAGCACATGAATGCTTAATGTGCAATCATTTCCCCCAAGTAAGGCCTAATTCAACTGTCCACTTAGCCCAGACCCTGTCTTGAGAGAGGGCTTCAAATTTAGACTCTAAATGAGAAATGCATATAATAATCATTAAAAGTGAAAAGGAAACTTTGAATTATTGCAAATTGATGATCTCCTTGTGACATTTCTTCAATTTTAAATGTAAATGGCCATAAGCCTTGCTTAAGAGAGGTCCTGCCAATTAGTATCAGTTTTTTTCCACTCAAGTCCTTTTGAACTCTCACTTTCTCTTACTCCTGCAAACCCTAAGCTCTGCCCTTGTTTTTTGGAGGTCATAAAGATGTAGCTCTTGTTAATGGTTAATACTGAATCAGATCTCTACATAATTATATAAGCCAGATACCACACTTTTAGGTACCAGTAATGAAGTTCTATTCAGTACAGATATTTTTAAATTAAATCCAGGATGTCAGTGAGTTCAAGGGACAGGAGAGACTCAGGTATTTGTGTGACTATTTGCAAAGTGTGCATTTGTGTGAAAGGACATGATGTGATTTGGGCTTTACTCTGATGAGAATGAATCTGCATAGCCTGAATATTCTAGGGAAGTCTGTGCTGAGATGACACAATCTGTCCTGGGATGGAAATATCTTTGAACAAGGTGTATTTCCTGGGAAATGTCTTAGCATATGTTTTAGTCTAAAAATAATTGTCTCCTGTCACTCATTTTCATTTCTCCTTACTCATTTTGTAAATGTCCCCTTTTGCAAAGTCATATTCTTGCCTCACCCAGCACAAGTACTTCACTTTTGTATGGGCTCAGTTACTTGAAATTTGGAGCCTCTGGGTGTGTGCATACTCCATTTTCAAAATCTGATCATATTAACTGTGACACTCAGTTTATTTGTGAATGTGGCCTTAGCCCAGACATTGTCAGTGGTGAAGTGCTTGGGCAGTGATGCATCTGAGCTCCTGCTGCAAGTGAGATTTTATGCAGGAGCAATAAGGAAAAACATATTTTTAGCCTGGATCCTGAACAAGAAGGGTCCTTAGGTCCAAGTGGGGTTTAAGACATACTCTGCTATAAACGTGGAGGGAAGCTGTGGAGAGTGCTGACCAGAGCAGAAACAACACAGGCGAGGCAGAAGCTGGGACAGAGCAGGCAGGGGCCCAGCAAGCATTAACAAGTAACATTTTGCAGAGCAGGCAGGTGAGGAGACATCATAGGGCTCCCAGAAAAGGCTCAGCAGAAGACGGTGCATGGATTGCGAACCAGACTGGACCTGAACAGAGACTGTGCTAGAAGATTATTACTAGACTGATGGTGAAAAAGTAAGGAAAAGAAAAACAACTTGCAAATTGATATCAGAACCTCACCAACTAATATTTATTGCTATATAAATATATATTTAGTTACTGTATATTAAAACTATGTTTAGTCATTCCCACAGATCTTACTATCAAATACTTTTGAGTTAAAGAGTCCTGCCAGATATTGTTATATTCACATACCTACTGGTTAGGTTAAAGTAGCCCAGCTTCAGGTTGGATGTGGCTTCTCAGAGATGGACAAATAGGATGGTGGTTCCACTGGTGTACCTGCTCCCTGCTCTCACAAAAATAATAATCTGGGAGGTGGCAGTACCTCTACTGGATATATTGTAATGTCTATATTTGACTTTAATATTGTGAACAGCAGGGTATGATGCATGTGTACCCCCACTACATGCTAAGGTGGATCAGCAGCTCTAACCCAGCATACGCACCAAGGAATGGTTTGCTAAGCATTTTACCCAAGACCATAGTCCAGGGGCAACCATCACATGAGCATCAGCTATCTCTCTCCCGTATTTACCAGATGACAGATTAATTATCATAATAAATCTTAGAAATAGACTATCTTTTATGAAATTACATGGATTCAAGATCCATGGATTGGCTCAAGTATTTCAGAGTTACTCCTTATTTCTTCAAAAATGGGTTCTGAGAATCTAGACCATTCACCCTTTAACCTTCAGTGTGACACCCCAAGCAGTAAACCCTAAAGAAGTTGACTCTAAGAGTTGGTAATCTGAATTCTGCCACCCCAAGATTGCTGTATTTGCCCCACATGTGCAAGTCATTAGTGCATGATATTTCAGTTCATGATAAAGGAAAGAGTTGGGACTTCACATCTCACAGAAAAGGTTGTTTGTCCATTTTGCTGCCATCAAATGCCCACAGATATGATAGAATTTTGCTAAGACCAATGAACCTCATAAATAGGGTGATCGTAAGGCCTGACTTGCCTGGACAGACTCAGTTTATGCCTGTTGTCTAAGGATAATTACAAATAGTTCTCCTCTTTCAATCTCAGAAGGGACTTGGTTTGGTGGCAGTGTTGAGGGGAGGAGTCTATGCCTCATCCATCTCTAACCATTGGTAGAACATAATAGCTGTTCCTAATTGAGTTGTTTTTGTTGAAGTCACAGCAAAGTACCACATGGATTCTGGGTGGGTCAAACTCTAAAAACTGCCATTTTGGAGCTGCAGCAGAACAATCCTGCGTTTGTATTTGCTATGAGAGAGAGGAGTTGTCAGTTTTGAAGAACAATCCTTTCTCCAAGTCTCTGATTTTAGTAGCTCCAATCCCCATTTGTAGATTTCCTCATTGATGACAAATATCGTGTCTAGAGGGTTCAAGCCAGATTCTAGATAGATAGATAGATTAGATAGATAGATAGATAGATAGATAGATAGATAGATAGATAGATAGATAGAGAAAATTTTGATAGTTCTTGTTCCCACATTTTTATGTCCACTGAGTAGTCTTGATAGAAAATAAATATTCGAATCATCCTAAGTAGATAATGCACAATGATTGAATAAAAATGAAAAGACTCAGTCATCTTTGACCTCCTTTCAAGTTGCCCAACACTAATAACAATTTAATCCGAGGTAGCCTCACTGATTATAAGAAAAGGGACATGAAAATACTCTCTTTTAACATTCCATGAGTTTCAATGTCTATTCCATTTCTTTTTTTTTTTTAAATTCCATTTCTTTTTTAACTTCTGGAACTTCAACTTTCAGATCACTGATTGGCATCTAGTAAGTAGACTCAAATTTTTTGCTGGATTGAATTTCTCATTCATTTAAGACTGTGACTTTTTTGTTTAATATTCAGGTGGAAATGCTGGTATCAATCAATTAATTAACCAGTACCTAGTATATTATTCAGATTAAAGATTGCCTAATCTATTTCCCCTGAACTGCCCCTTAGTATTCATATATTTCATTACCTCTGAATTGTCCCAATGCCTTGCGTATTCATTTTCTATTGCCACATAACATATAACCATAAACTTAGACATTTAAAATAACACACATTTATTTTTTTAAATTTTCTGTGTAAGGCACAGGTTAGCTGGGCTCTGAGTAAACTCTTAACAGGTTGAAGTCAAGGTGTCAGCTAGGCCTGCCAGCTCATCCAAGGCCCATGATCTTCCAAGTCCAATAGTTGTTGGCAGAATTCAGTTTTTTTGTGTTGTATGACTAAGACCTTCAGCTACTAGAGGTCATCTGCCATTTTCTGTTCTAGGGCCCTCTCTATAACATGGACTTTGCCAAGGACAATAGGAGAGCGTTTGCTGCTGCATTGACCTGCTCTGCCTCCTTCCCAACCTGGATAACATCCCTTTTGATGAACTTAAACTCAGTGGATTAGGGACCTTAATTATATCTGCAAATCTCTTCACCTTTCCCTATAATGTTACCTAATAACAGAAATGATATCATCATATTCACAGGTCCTGCCCATACTCAAAGGAAGAGTATTATATGGGGTTTGTGTACCTGGGGGCAGGAATCTTGGGGACCATTTTAGAATTTGGCCTACCACACCTAGGGAGAGTGTCCAATTTTCCACTTAAAAAAAAAACAACTATTGTACTCATCTGTAAAATAGGCATTATAATAAATTAACTCATATGAGTGTTGGGAGGATTAAATAACATAAAGGATGCAAACACTTTTTAGAGCACCTAGCCACTTGGTCATGCTTAGGGATTAATTAATAAAAGAAAAGCACTCAACCCACTTAGCTAACTTCCTAGTGCTTTGTATTCCTGCTATACTAAAACTTAATCTATTATTTTTTTCCTCCTTCTAGGACTATCCAGATAGATGTTTTCCTATATAGAGGGTAAAAAGGAACCATGACATTCCTGCAGTCCACATATGTCATTCTATTTTATATCACTGTGAGTAAAATTCAAGTATTAAGATTTTCAGAAGGGTGCACCCAGAAGTCTTATTCAAAGTATTTAACAACCAGTAAAGCACAGAATGCCAGCCTGATACCAGAAGTTAAAGAGCCTAAAGACCCTTAGTTAAATGAGGAATTAACTATTTCACTGCTAGATAGTGGTGGCCCTGGAGGTCGGGGCTAAGAACTATGGCCAGTAACTATTTACCAAAAGGTATGGAGATATTTGGATGTTTTATCTACTTCTATGGTCACACCTGTGCATATTGACTATATATAGGGCTTATTTGTATCATAAGAATATTTACCTCTTAAGTAAATTTCCAGGGGAAGTAATCAATTAAGTCTTTGTCAGTGACTGTTAGAGATTAAACAACCAAATCACAGGGGAAAGGCCTTTTTCTAAAAATGTATTAATGTGATTCAGATCTTTATAGTGGGGAAATGAGAAAAGACTTTCAGAGGATAAAGAGGGATTGTTACTCAGTCCAGCCAACTCTCCTCCCCTTGTGTCTTGTTCTTTTTCTAGGAATACCTCCAACATCTGTTAAGCGCATCCGTGACATTGCCACAGATCCGTGGTACCACTCATGCATACACTAAACCGTAGAAAACTGGCTTTATTAATTAGAGTGCTTGCCCAGTGGAACTATTTGCTTCCATTCATAATTCCTCATCATCCTTGCTAAATAAATATTGGGGTATTCACTCATCCCAAGCAATTATCTAAAAGAAGCCACATTTATCACAAGCGTTCATAAACTGGGAGACTAGCGTATAAAAAATTCTAATTAAAGAAAGCCTACTTTTAATAGCAAATGTACCCCATCTCATTCATATGTGTTAAGTGCTTACCAGTACTGGAAATGAGATGCCACCTAAGATGATAGATTAAAATTCAGCAATAAGCTCTCTTTATTGGAGTGTGGGTATTATAGTGTAACATTATAAAAGCTTTCTTCACCCATTCTTTTATTTGTATCTAGACTCCAAACGTAGGGCCCAGAAATAGTGCCTGTGGGAGTCATGCCTTCTTTTCTATATTAAATATAGTTTCAAGGATCCAATGATTTGCTCATACCACTTGGGCATCTATCAGCCGTGCCCATCTGCTTTCAACATTTAATGAAATTCAGGCTAGGGAGAAAAATCAGAACCAACATGTATTTCAGGATATCAGAGATCAGAGCTACCCAACAGGAGATTTCTGTCTCACTTCCAGTTTTCAGAACCTCGAAGGAAATCTTAACACAAGCACGTCCCTCTTGCATCTTTCTGTTTTTGTACGGTCTGTGTCAACTCCTAAGTTAAAGAAATCATCCCTAGAAGCATGCAATTTCTTGCTGAAGTTACCCTCTACACATGATTATAGCAGGCTTCTCGTGTGAGCTAGGTGTTAGTTGGAATATTATAACAAAAGCTGTCTGTTCACTTAATGTAGACTTGGGCAGAGATTCAAATAAGTTCTCCCTTTTGCCAAATTACTTTGCCTTTTTTTTATCCTTATGGTAAAATGTCCTCTTTATCATTATCCTAAAAAATATTGAGTACCCTTACAAATGCTACTGGTATTTTGTTATGCGCAAATATTTGTGTCATGAAATGTTTTTTTTCTAGTTAAACGGCCTCCCACACAAATATTGTCACCTCTGGCTGCACTGTTGATTTACTGATTGATACAGCATATGTGATTATTCCCTGTGTACCAAAACACCCATTGTGCCTACCTAAAACCTTACATTTACCAGACACTAAATGGTGATATGGAAAATGATGAATCAAAAATTCTACTTTCTTAAAAGCAGAAAAATATCAGATCAAAAATTTAATTTTTAAGAGGAAATGGTGAATCAAAAATTCTCCTTTCTTAGAGACAGAAAAATATCAGATCAAAATTTAATTTTTAAGGTTTCACCAAATCCTATAGAATAAAGAGCAAGTTAGTATCTGTTTCCTAGTCTGAATCCAAAGTCTTTTTGACTGGCTAAATTTAGAGACATGGAATGATGACTTACTTTGGAAGTTTGTAAAAATAAATATTAATAATGATGATTTCTAATGAAATTGTATAAAGAGTTTAAAATAGAAGTTGCAAATATGTGGCAGGTGATTATCACCACACATCTATGACTGGCTCCGTATTTGAAAAGTCTGTGCAATTTAGGAATATGTACCTCACTTGCCTTATCCTTGTTTCTGTTTTTCTATCTTGAATACTTAATCGTATTTTCTGCTTTCCATTTGGATATAGCAATTAATGAAAAAATGCTTGCTTGGCATTTGGATTTTTTTTTTGCATAAGGCATAATCTAAGTGTTCAGTAGTTTTGTACATTTTATTTGTTTAAAAGAATGCAGAATTGGAAACAAATCTCCTCGAGGTTTTTAAAATAGTTGCACCCTACAGTGTATTGCCAGTCACAATTAATATTAGTTAAGAAATGATTAGTAAATCTTTCCTGATGCATTGCATTGTGTATACCAGCGATGTTGCATGTCTAAATGACAAAACACCAATTTTCTGTTGTGAACATGAAGTATTATACAATTATTCTTCATTCTGGAAGCAGCGATCATATCCTCCTAAGGCTCTTTCCACAGAAAATAGCAAATCAAGCCCGTGTGAAGGTCTCTGTCAGTTCTCTGAAATTCAAGTGGCATCCTCCAAAGAAAGAAATAAACTATTCATATTATGGATATTTTTTTCTCTAGAAATGTGTATTTTTGAGCAAACATGTCTTAGATTTCAAAAGATGGCTTACTACTTTGTAGTGGTGAGTCATTGCTAGGCACCAATTGCTTGCATAGCTAGACTGAAAGCAATGTGAACACAATAAAATATTATAATGATTATGTCTTGAACCTATATAGATATACCTATAGAGTCATATAATCTCATTTACGTGTAAAACCTTTGAAAGTTAGTGGGATGTGGTATGCTTATTTCCAGACTGAAACAGAAGCACATGAAAATGCTATGTATTTCAAAAATTACCAGTTAAGTTGAAGTTAGAGTCACATAAGCTTATATCCTATAAAATTATTTTCTTCAATCATTATTTATAAAATACTATTTTTGAAAAAAGTGACACCTTTCTATAAGTCTGCCTTCTTTCTTTCTCTCCTTTTTTCCTTCTATCCTTTCTCCAACTTCCACAAACATTCAGTTTCATTTATTCACTCATCCATGTATTCATTCAACAAGTATTTATTGGGCACCAATTGCATGTGATACATTGCACTATGTACTATAGATACAGGAGTAAAAAGAGAAAAAAGTCCTACCACCACTGAGCAGGCATTCTAGTGAGTGCAGATAAGGGATATTCTCTCTCTTTCTGTCTTTACACTTACACATTATTCATATAGATGTATGCATGTGCATTATATATATACACACACACGTATACACACATATATATAAATATTTATTTATAGTATATTTACTGTCAACACCTGCTACTGAAAAGAAAATTAAGCAGGAAAGGGGGATTGGGAGGCCCCGAAGTGGGATTATTAATAATGTTCTAACTTTAAAATAGGGTGTTTTTGAAGCTCTTGCAGAAGCAATGCAGCCAGGCATTGAGCTAGGCAGAGACATGAAGATGAAAAGTTGTACAGCTCTTCACTGTGGAGGAAGTCACAATGCAGTGTTGGGGATGCATAATAGAGAATGATTAATATGCTCATAGACGTATGTGGCAGATGCTATGGATTTGCGATCCAAAAGCCATTCCCAGCTCCTTTATTTCTAACCTTCCTCTACTACAATGGCTAGAAAGATAAAATACTCAGTATTCCAACTTTCCTTGCAACTCTGGGCAAGGCGGGGTGAGTCACGTGGCCGCGTTCTGGCCAGCAAGATGCAAGCAGAAGTCAGAAGCCTTCTCTTTTCAAACAAGAAGGCACATCCTGTCAGGATAATTCCATTGCCTTTCACCCTCCTGCCACCTGGAATACAGATGTGATGCCTGGAATTTAGACAAGCTGACTTGTGACCCTGAATATGAAAAACTGAGGAATTCAAAGAAGGAAGAAGAGAGATGCTATGTGCTTGATGACATTATGAGCAGCTGTCTAACCCTGTACTAGTCCCTGTACCTCTTTTTATGGGAAAGATAGACCCCTATTTTTCAGACTATCATTAAAGAAACTTTCTGTTCCTTGAAATTAACAGCATTCCTAACTAATAACGTGTATGAAGTCAGTGCAGTAGAAGCCTCAAGAAGGATATGAGCAGCTTAGCTAGGGGAATCCGTGAAGGGAGTCTTCTCAAAGAGGATGATTTAGGAACTGGGTCTTGAAAATAACAAGGGAATTTTCTCAGTGGGGAACTGAGTTGTGTGACTTGAATTGCCTCAGTTGTGTGATTGATACTGCCCCATGAGTGTCACTATGACAGTGATGGTAAGACTTTTTTCTCTTTGATTTACTCCTATACCTATAGTACGTAGTACAATGTATCACATGCAATTGGTACCCAATAAATACTTGTTGAATGACTACATGGATGAGTGAATAAATGAACTACATGAAAGTTCGCAAATTTTTGGTCTCAAGACTTCTTTACATTTAAAAAATTTACTGGGGAGGCTGAAGAGTTTTGTTAGATGTCATATCTATGAATATTTATAATGTTAAATTTTTAAACAAAAACTCTTAATTCATTTATTAATTCTTAAAAGTAATTATAAACCCATTTTATGCTAGCATAACTAACGTATATGTATGAAAATAACTATTTGTTCCAAAACTGAAAAAGTGAAGTGAGAAGTTTGACATTGTTTTACATTTTTGTAAATCTCTTTAATGTTTAGCTTAATAGAAGGCAGAGGGGTTCTCCTATCTGCTTTTGCATTGAATCTATTGTAATACATTGTTTTAGTTTAAGTAGAGGAAAAGTCTAATTTTGTACAGATGTGAGGTTGGGGAAGAGAGAAGTATTAGAATAGAACTTTCAGATAATTGTGGATATTCTTTGATACTTCCTCAGAACTCAACAATTGGTTATTTATGTAAAGGTCAGTGGAAATTTGGAATCTGAAATCATATTGGAATTTTCCTATGCTTATATATTAAAATCTATTGGTCTAGCTTGAACTTTGATTGGATATTTAATACACACATTGTTTGCTAAATTATGCAGTTGACACATTTCATTATATGGTCTTAAAGAAATCACAGTTGTTATCATCACTGATATAATCGTAAAACTCTTTTTAAGTATTGGAAAACTGTCAAACTCATGGTGGCGAGTACCAATTGCTCAAATTCTATTTTTCACTTGAAACTCAAATTTTATCCTTGGCAAAAAATACTGCCAATTGTTTTTCTTGCAGTGATGGCCTCGCTTTCTGCGTTTTGAAGAAAATATCTGCCCAATACCCAAGTCTGAATAACCATAGTTTGCCTATCACTTGTTCTTTCAAGTGCAAATATTATTCCATCAAAAAAGCTACTAGTTCAGCTTTCAAATCAAATAATATCATTATGGTTGATCCTTGAGAAAACTATCCTCCTTTAGTTTGCAACAGAATGCTTTGCACACAGTTCCCATTTCCTCACATAGAATAATAAAAAGATGCACTCTAGGGCCAAATTTTAATAAAATTAATGTTTTTGCTGTGAAAACAAGAACACATTTGAGTGAAACCAACATTTTTGTTGCATCCTTGTGGTAGTAAAATATCTAATGAGTATTAGTGTAGTTTGGAATCGTTACCTTGATTAAAATCTAAGGCATCAGCAGTGTTACTCATCATTGCTTTTATACCAACAGAGCAAATGCAGTATAAAAGGCAAATAACATCTTTGTGTTTTTATAAAAATAGTTTTGACCTTGCCGCTGGAAAAGGTCTCAGGGGTCCCTAGAGGCCAGCAAGCATGTTTTGAGAAGGCTGTTACAGAACTGTAGTTCTCAAACTTTAGCATGCACCAGAATAACTCAAAGTGCTTATTAAAACACAGTCTGTGGAACCCCACCCCAGAATTTATGATTCGGTAGGTCTGGAGAAGGGTCTAAGAATTTAAATTTGTAGCAAGTTTCCAGATGATCGGTAACTGCTGGGTCAAGAGAACACAATTTGAGAACTGCTGCTGTAGAAAAAAAGTAAACCCATTTCTTTAAGGTACAAACTATCTCATATTTGAAAGTTAAGATCCATATCTGTGGTGTTATAAGCATGTCCTTATGATTTCTTCTTACTATCTAGCATTGCATTTTGCAAAAAATTGACATTAAGTCAGTACTTTGGTGATCAGAATAACTTGAGTAGGGCCACCGTGGCTCAGCATACAGAGTTCTCACCTGCCAAACGAACCACGGGTTCATTTCCCCATGCCTGTTCATGCAAAAGAATAAAAAAATAAAAATAAAAATAACTGAGTAGTGTTATGCCCAGAAATATATTTTCAGACTGGTAACTTGGAAGAAGATAGGATATTATACCATTGTTTTGGTTTGCTAAAGCTGCCAGAATATAATATACTAGCTATGGAACAGCTTTTATAAATGGAATTTATTAAGTTACAACTTTATAGTTCTAAGGTCATGAAAATGTCCATATTATGGCACCAACAAGAGGTTACCTTCATTC
>PVIY010035850.1:0-16036 GCA_004026745.1 Myrmecophaga tridactyla
AAAACACCCCCCCCCCCAAAACTCAAAAGAACCATCCAGTTAATCTCCTTACTAGCCACACTTGGGGTCCTCTCTGGGGTAAGTCCAGGAACAGCAGGACAAGGTGTGTCATTACACAGCCTTACTGTGCTGGTTTGAAAGGAAGTATGCCCCCTAGAAAAGCCATGTTTTAATCAAAATCCCATTTCATAAAGGTAGAATAATCCCTACCAATACGGTATGTTTGCAACTGTAATCAGATCATCTCCCTGGATGATGTGATTTAGTCAAGAGTGGTTGTTAAACTGGATTAGGTGATGACATGTCTCCACCCATTTGGGTGGGTCTTAATTAGTTTACTGGAATCCTTTGAGAGAGGAAACATTTTGGAGAATGAGAGCAATTCAGAGAGAGCAGAGCAGAATGACATAGCCACAAGAAGCAGAGTCCACTAGTCAGCGACCTTTGGAAATGAAGAAGGAAAATGCCTCCTGGGGAGGTTTGTGAAGGGAAGCCAGGAAGAAAGCTAGCAGATGATGCCATGTTCACCACATGCCTTTCCAGATGAGAGAGAAACCCTGACTGTGTTCGCCATGTGCCTTCTCACTTGAGAAAGAAGCTTGAACTTCATCAGCCTACTTGAACCAAGGTATCTTTCCCTGGATGCCTTAGATTGGACATTTCTTCTTAACAGCTGCACATGGAGGCATCAGTGCATTACTCCAAGGACAGTGCTGTTTTTATACTAACCAATCCCACTTAGTCCAAAATGGAGCCCAACACCTTAGAGACCTAGCTACTAAAATCAGGAATCAAGCCTCGCCTAGCTCCTTATGGGCTCTAGGTAATCTTCCCTCTTGGCTCACACCCCTTATAACTCCCCTCATATGTCTCATATTAATTTTCTCTTTCCTTCCCTGTTTTAGTAATCTCCTGCAAAAATTTTTTGTTGGATGAATCACCACCATGTCTTGAGCCACTACTCAAGATCATGGGGAAGCCATGTTCCTCCTCCAGGCTTGCCAAGGACCACCCCCCATGATGCCCCCCGATCAGCAGGAAGCAGCCAGATACAACAATGTCCCCCCGCTCCCTTCTTATACTCCTCCAGAGTCTGGAATGAGGGAACTTACAGAAAACAGGAAACTGACCTGACCTGTCAAAACTGACCTAATCTTTTGAACCTGGTTGAACTTCACCCACCTTGGCGAACTAGAGAGCCCCACCTGCCTATTCCAAACAATTTCCAAAACATACCAAACATTTAATCACAGACATTTAACCACAAGGATATTGTTCTTTTGTTGATATCAGCAAGCCTTGTTCTATAAATATGCCACTTTCCCTCCCCTTAGCAAACTCTTGGTTCAATCAGTCCTCCAGGCTTGACTGCTCCTGGGGCCATCCCTCTCAAGCTCTCTAATGAAGCTTACCTTGATCCATTGAGGTCTGTCCATTCCTTCTTTTTGAGCATTCTCCTCCTCTACACTCTTTCACTTTCCTTTTAGAATGAAATTCCTTTAATCAGACCGTTGGTAGATAAAAGGGAAACAAGTGTGGGTTTTGCTCTAGGAAGGAACAGAATAGACTTCCACCACTACAAACCACCTCCCTCTTCTACTTAAAATGCAGTTGGTAAGAAGGGGAAGCTCTAGCAGAGATTGACATTATCTCAGTAACCCTTTAAATTATCAAAGGGAAGTCCCTGTGTAGTCATGATAGGAGTGGAGAGGAAGGATGTTATCTAAATTACTCTTAATTTATATGCGTAATAGCCCAAGTTTATGGTACACAGGACAAGTTTATTGGTACACAAGAGATGGATGCAAATTCTCTGGAAAGAAAGAAAAAAAGCTGCATCAACCTCCATTGGGAGAAAGCCTGCGATGGCCTACTGCAGTGATATTTTCTGTATTGGGGTATTCAACAAATGATTATTTAAATGATGTCTGACATTCAACCTTTAAGTTGTTACATTTTCATTGTTTTAATAAATCTCCATCATTCTTAAATTTTTATTTAAAATGTCTTGCCTAGAAAAGCCTTGTGTGATAGAACACTGGAAAGTGAAGATACATAGAGAGTGCAGAGGTTGTTCAGTATGACCAAGAGACAAAGGAAGAAATCATGCTGTGGGAAGATGGAAGAACAGGAAGATCCAAGAATCCATCCTTCTACCAAAACAACTATTGAACTGGCAAGATATATCTGAATCAAATACTTTGAAACTCTACTGTCTAGGAGAATATTGAGCAGCATCCAGGGAAGAGCAGGAGGAAGAGGATGGTGAACTGCAATAAAAACTGGTGAGTTTCACCCTCCCTGCAGTGGCTACCATCCTCCTCCCCCAGCATCATGGCCAGCAGCAGTGGGGACTGGAGTTTTAGCCCCTAATTCAGTTTGCTGCTGCCAGGGTGGGACATAAAGAAACTGCCCTCCAAACTCCAGGGATCTGTTATCTCATCCCAGATCTCTACCTTCCACCAGTTGCTTCGGTTCAAGGACACCAGCTCTGAGGGATGCCTTTGTTCCAATCACCCTGGGGCAAAGTGGCTTGCAGACAGCTGAAAGAATGTGAGAAACAATTAGGTTGAAACTGTATAGGGCAAAAAACTACCCCTATTAAGGCATTAAGGTATTCAAAAGAGCATCAAAGAGAGGGAGGAAGTTCTGGTCCAAAGGGAGTGGGGGTGGGGTGCCCTTCCCAGCTCCAACCCATGTGGATCCTAAATGGGGAATTCCTGGAGCCTTTAGCAAACATAGGCTCAGGACAATGCATCAAAGCAGCATAAAGAAATAGCAACCCAATTTAAAAATGGGCAAAGGTCTTGAATAGCTATTTCTCCAAAGAAGATATCAGCTGTCCAATAAGCACTTAAAAAGATGCTCAACATCATTAGCCATTAGGACAATGCAAATCAAAACCACTATAGGATGCTATTTCTCACCCATTAGAGTGCCTACTCTTTAAAAAAATGGAAAATAAATGTTGGAGAAGATGTGGAGAAATAGGAACACTCATCATAGCTGATGGGAATGTAATATGGTATAGCTGCTGTGGAAAGTAGTTTGGTGGTTCCTCAGAAAGTTACGTATAAAATTACCTTAGGACCTGAAAATCCCACTTCTAAGTATATATTCAAAAGTTGAAAGCAGGGACTCAAACAATAAAAAAAATATTTTTTATAAACACTAATGTTTATAGCAACATTTTCCACAATTGTGTAAAGATGGAAGCAACCCAAGCTTCCATCAACTGAAGAATGAATAAACAAATGTAGGTATATAAATACAGTAGGATATTAACCAGCTGTAAAAAAGAAATGAAATTTCATACATGTGATAATAATGAATGCAACGTGAAGACACTATGTTGAGTGAAATAAGCTAGACACAAAAGGACAAATATTGTATACTCTCATTGAAACAAGTTAATTAGGATATGCAAATTCATAGAGTTAGAAACTAGAATACAAGTCACCAGGGCCTGGGGTAGGGATAGGGAATGAGAGTTAATGTTTAATTGGCATAGAATATCTATTTAGAGTCATGGAAAACTTTTTTAATGGATAGTAATGATAGTAACACAACATTGTAAACATTATGTGTGTGTGTGTGTAAATAAATGTGGTTAAATGGGAAAATATTGCATATACGGTGGTAGAAAAGTGTTAAGTTCCCATGTAACTGTACAACACAGTGAACCATAAGTTAAACCACAGACTGTAGTTAATAGTACAGTTATAAAAATGTACTTTCATCAACAGTAACAAATGTATCACACCAATGCAAAGTGGTAATAATAGGATGGTATATGGAAACCCTGTATTTTCTGTATTATTGTTCTGTAAACCTACAACATCTCTAATAATAAAACAAAAGGAAGGAAGGAAAAAGAAAAGCAAGGACTGTAAATGAAAACAATAAACCCTAATCTAAACTATGGACTATAGGTCATGGTACAATTATAATAATATTCTTCCATCAGTCTTAAAAAAGGTAATGTAAGCTGTTTATAGTAGGGATGGGGCATATGAGAACCCTGTGTTCCTGACTGATTTTTCTGTAAAGCCAAACTTCTCTTAAAAATTATATCAAAAGATAATTTTGAGTTAATGGTATTTAATAGTCAATGTAATAGCCATTATATTAACTGTGTGCATCCATAACTATTTTTCATCTGGCACAGATTTGAATTGAAAGATAAAAATATTTTTTAAGTGTTAGGTATATATTTCTATGTTATCTAATCAAATAGAGAGTACCAAATATATTACATTAATATATACAATATATGCATTAGCCCAATATATACATTAATCAGTGTCAGTACAGTTGTTTCTGCTCACTTATGCTTACCTGTTCTCTTTGTTCTATGAATAGGTGTTTTTAAAAATATATAGCTTTCTATAGAAGCACAATTTCTTGCTAATATTCCTACTCATGTTGCAATGTAAAACAAACAAAAAAAAATCACATGGTTTGTGGGTTTTAGCAGGATAGATGCCTGTTTATCCTATGAGGCTCACATATGAAACAAGCATTTATATTCCGAGACATCTTTACTTCATCAAATGTTACTAGCTACAACTGCTCTATCCTTTTACAGAATCTCCTTTATGTTAAGAAGCTACTGCTTTTCTACTTTCTCTAGTTTTATTTCTCTATCTTATTCCATTCTCTTAGGTAACTTTTCTTTGACAGCCCAGCACTGCACTCTTTATTCCAAGAACTTTCTCCAAACTGACCAGCCTGGACTCTTTTCCAGGATAGTGCCGTACATGAGAAAGAATTGTGGGGAATGGAATAAATGTCATTCAGGGAAGATGCAAAAGAGTCAAAGAAAAAGAAGGTTAAGAATATAATTAGAGAGGGGAATAGCACCAGGAAATCTCAGAAAACAATTCCCATGTTTTTAAACTTTGTATTTTTATAATAAAAAAAAGGATAGAAGAGAGCTCCATGAAGTTAGAAAAGCATGCTAAATCACACCTTTTTCTAAAAAATAAAAAATCTAACTTTACCAAAAAAAAGAAAATGTAAAAAGATCATGGTGAATTCTGTACAATTATGAGAAAAAGGAATAAAAAGTTGAGTAATATCCTATAATGAAAATAATGTAAATGCAAAAATAAAATAATGACAAATGTAAACTTTAATGAATTGTATCAAAAGTAGCTAAAAGGCATTAAAATAATTATAAAAGCCATGAAAAACAGCAACATAAATCTGAGTCAGAAAAAAAAAAAAAGAGGCATCAGAAAAGAGGCATCAGAACTTGGAAGAATTCAAAATAAAAGAAAATCATTCAGAAATGAATACTAAACTAGGAATAGTACAAGACCTTTAAACATAGCAGATAATGTCTTATAAATAAAAGAACAAAAGAAATGAAGAAAGAGATAAATAAGATTAAGAGAAAGTAATGATTATTGAAGATAGAGACAATTCAAAAAACATATAATAGGAAATCCTGAAGAAGATAACAAAACCAGGGACAGGACAAGTGCCAAAAACTGCATTCAAGAAAACTTTCCCCAGAAATGTAAATAAAAATAAATTTGAAACTACATATTAAAAGGTTGGACTTCAAACCTGAGACTCTCAAACACCAAAGCATAATCTAGTTAAATTACTGGACTTTAAAGAAAAACACACAAATCTTTGGGCATTATGGTGAAAAGAGCAAGCGAATAATAAAAGAAAGAAGGGGAAAATATTTTGTTATTATTAGATGTTTTGACACAATGTTTTATGCCAGAAGAAATAGAGTAAGATTTATTCTACTGAAGGAAAGAAAACAGGAACTAAGAATTATATAGTAAACAAAATGAATTTTTTAGTATAAATTTACCTGGCATCAATATGCAAAAACTCTAGGAATGATGTTCCATTGATCCTTTTCTGAGAAATCTATGAGAGGATGGCTTTAAACAACCAGAATGACTATAGAGAAACTGACATACAGACTGATGGTGGCCATTAAATACATAATTACATTTTTAACTAAAACCAATTAGTATTTTAAGTAGAGAAAATCAAATATGTGAAGACTATATGCTTTAATAATGTAGACATAATAAAAATATTTTTAAAAAAATGGAAAATGAAGAGAATAAGTGTAGAACAATTTTTAACTATTTTCAGTAAGTATATTGGTGGTGCTAATATTAGGGAGGCAGGGTTAGAATTAGGGGTGTGGCTGGCTGATGAACAAAGGACAAATTCCAAGATAAGATCAGGCTGTGAGGAAAAAGATATCTCTAAGAAGAACAGCAATAAACTGCAGCTGGAACCTACCAACCCCATCTAGAAAGTCATTGATGATAAAGCATCAACGAAGGAAGATAAAGATGAGGGTAATAAAATAGTTAATAAAAATTACAAAAAGAACAAAAAATTATAGAAGCAGATTGCTCCACAGTGCCAGGGCCTTTTGCTTCTTGCCTTTATCCTCTTGTGTGTGTGCCCATATGCTCTCTCACTATGTGTGTACTAAATAAATTTTCCACCTGCTTGCTCTATCTCTGCTGTGTCCTTGAGTTCTTTCTGGCAGCATGGCCAAGAACCTAGGAACTCAAATCTGGCAACAGTAGTATTGTAACTCTGAGTAAATTATATACATATAATGTGGAGTCAAACAGTTGAGTAATCCTAATGTAACCAAGAGATCAGGATTTAAGGGATGATTTTGATTACTGAATCATTACATAGATATTCCTTTTTGCTTTCTAGAATATTGGAGTAGATACAGGGAAATTACTGAAATCTCTAAATTGTAGTCCAGCAACCTTGATCTCTGATAATGATTGTATACCCATATCTTCTGCCCCCGTGTTTGTAAAAACCATATGACTAACCTTCATCAGTACTCAGTTATCCAGTTTTTCAACTTTAGAGTCTTGTAATTACTAAAGACAGCCCCTAATGTTTATTAATGAAGGGTCTTGGGTCAGCCCAGAACTAACCCACCCCAAGTCCAAAGTAATCTTGATAAGTAAGACTGGATCTAACCAAAATGGGTGCACCTGACAAGTGTAGTAGCTTAGACTTTAACCTACAAGTCACTTATACCTCATTCTGCCATTTTCTTACATATGTTATGTGACTAAGCATACCAATCACACATGCTCAACAATTAGATCACCTCTCATTACATCATCTGGAGCCACTGTGCTCATTACCCTAAACCCTGCCCATCTTTTTCTCTAATAAAACTGTCAGGATTGCTGAGATTCAAGGAGACAGATTTTGGGGCCAATAGACCATCTGTTTTCCCACTAAACACCTAGTAATAAACTCTCTCTATTTGAAACTCCAGTGTCTTAGGAATTGATTATTGAGCATGTCAGGCAAAAGACATGCTTTGTCCAGTTACACTAATTCTATCATCTTCTGGGTTATTGTGAGTAATGGTACCAATAAAAAAAATGAAGAAAGGAAAACTGAAAAGGAAGGAGATGGAAAAGGAAAAGAAGGAAAGGAAGTGAGGGAAAGTTGAAAGAAGAAGGCTAGAGGAATGAAAAGGAAAAGAAGGAAAGGAAGTGAGGGAAAGTTGAAAGAAGAAGGCTAGAGGAATGAATTGTTCACCTTAGCAAGATAACAGGGAACAAATTAATTAAGGAAACTAATATAAACTATCCTTAGAAAACTTTGATGAGGCTTCACTTCTTTCTTACCCTTGCCACTCTAGGCTTACAGCTCTCATATGAATTATTGGCACCTCAGTCTATGCGTCAGATCTAGTTTCTGGATACATGGAAAGAAACAATATTTTATTTAGCCCTTAAAATCATCCTATAAAATAGTTATCATTATCTCAATTTTACAGGTCATAAAAAGGAAGCTCCAAGAGGCTAAATTATTTGCACAAAATTAGACAGCTAGTAAGATGAGCTATGTTCAAATCCAGTAATTTTGAATCAAAATTCAGTGTTCATTCTACTATGACACATATGCACTCAAACACAAGCAAAATTAGAAAGGATGGAAAGACTACTTTTCCAGTACTTCTAATAAGTTCCACTGACTAGTATTTTTTTTATCTGTAAAGGTGTAAAATACATAGAAAAAGGTTTGCATGTCTTAAGTGTATAGCTCAATGAATTTCTGAATATTTGCATGTAATACATGTACTTATTGATGAGTGAACATTTTCAACATCTCAGTAGGATCCTTCATATCCTCTCACAGTCAATATTCTCCCCAAAGACAACCAAGCTTCTATCAAAACATAATTTTTTTTATTATTTATGAACTTATTAAAGAAGGGTTATATAATATGTTCTCTTTTGTGTCTGGCTCATTTTACTCAATATTGTTTCTCTTAGATTCGTTCTTGTCACTGCTGATTTGGTTCTTTTCTATTGGTGTACTCTATTATATAGTTATGACACAATATATACATTTTTCTGTTGATAGAGTTTGGGTTGTTTCAGTTTAGGGCTTTTATGAATAAAGCTGCAATAAATATTCTTTTGCTTGTATTTTGATCGCCAAAAACACTCACTGTTCTTGGGAACACCCCCAGGTCACACCTTTAGTTGAAGCTAGTATATTATCTAAAGAATTCTCTAACAATTTGGCTGAAATCACTACTGCCTCTTAGAGGCATTTGACTTGCTTCCCACTGCAGATAATCAAACTTGTTAAAGACAAGTAAGACGGGCCTTTGCTGCACCATTTGTTAAATACTTTTCCAGACTAACCTATTGCCATTACAGGAATTAAACTTTATTCACTAGAGGCATAACTGCTTGAGATGCCTTATGCTGTTTCCACACTCATATCCTTGCTAACAAAGCTTCTGCTTAGAAAGCTCTTCCCCTCTGTGTACACCTTGCTATATCCTATCAGCCCTGATGATGTATTCATGCTTCTGATTACTAGACAGACCAAGAGTTCTCTCAGAGCATTCTTTTACCCATCTTTATACTGCTAATTTCCAGTATTATATCTTACACATAATTGAGTAAATGAACAAATTAATTTAGGAAATACTCAGGATCAAATAATTAGAAACAAATATATCTTGCCTGAATTCCAGATGTGTTGTGCCAGTCTCTTCCTCCCAAATCTGCCCCTCATGGTGCAAATCACCTCTAGAGATAAAATTTAAAATTAAATGGAGGAAATATCAACATCTTAAATCCCTAAGATTAATATATAGAACCCAAATTTTAAAGATTATGGTCGCTGATTTTGAGCACAAATGCAAAGTTTAAAAACTGAAATTACTCCATACAACTGCCTATAGTCATAATAATTTCAAGACAATGTTCTAAATAGAACCATCAACAACAGAGAAGACAAATAGATTTTTGCAATTTATGCATTAGAATTTCTGTACATACATAAAATTGATCTGGAACTAGATTGCACACCTTGGAATATTTTGTAAACTAGATTAGAACCTGGTGATAAATTAGAATGCATTACAGACTTAGCCCAAAATTTTAGCTTAATTATAGTTCCCATTCCCTATAAGAAGGCATGTTTTAAGCTTGGATTGTCATGAGAGGCATATGGCTAACCAAATGTGTGAAGAAATACAAAGACTGTAGAGTAAAACATAAGCACTGTATGTGCAAATGAAAATGTGCATGTGTCTATACCAAAGTAGACATATGTGTTAAGAAATTGCCAGTTATCTTTCATATCACAGAACCTTTTCAGTTTTATGGAGGGACCCAACTGTGTTTAGTTTGGGAGCTCAGTAGACAAAACACTTTATTAGCTGAAAAGAATAAATCTTTATGCATTAAATTTTCAGTGTCTTGCATGGCAGTTTTTACTCTGAAGTCCGAGAAAACACATTTTCTCTCTTTCTCATAAATATTCCACTTATGAAATATGTCTTCTTTTTTATTATTTAAAATTGTTTCTTCCAATAAAGAAGCATCATGTCTGGACAACATGCTGCATTAACTGGTGTTGAACAAGTAATTCTATGTTTTGACCCAATTCTAGAAGGTGTAAATTTGTGCCATTATTCACTATGATTATTTTTTTCAGGAATCAGATATTATAATATTATCTGCTTTTCATTTTATATTTTATCATAATTTCTTTGAAGTGTGAAATATTAAAAGGAAATTCATATAGATTTCATTCATAAAGTCACCTGAAAATAAGTTTTGCTTTTAGATGTCTAAACGGTCATCTCATTTAATTTGGAGAAACAGAGACTGTTGGCAAAGTTTACTAACAGATCCTGAATTGCTACACTGAAAGGTCTAGTATTCCAGGCATTTCCCTTATTATTTTAATACTCATTTTAAATATCTTTTACTATTTTTTGTTATGAAACTAGTTCATTGGTGAAAATATTGAAAATACAGGAAAGCAAAAAGAACTTGGAAAATGTTCAACCCTATTTCTATCCTAAAGGAACTGTAGTTAATTAAACTGTCCTTTTTTAAAAGGGATGCAAGGGTCATTAAAAACATGGTAAGAAGCCAGCAAGTTCTTGAGACGTCTGGATTTTGTCTGAGGAAAACAGACAAAACTGAACTTCTCCCAAGAATATTTGCACAATTCTTGGGTGAATTTTAGAATAATTTTACTTTATGACCAACTGCAACTGAGAACTCTATAGGTCTGAAAATTCTTGGATCATATGAGTCTTATGGAAAATGGAAGTAATTAAACCCATCAAATGGTAAGGGAAATGACACAGAATGAGTTGAAGATAGAAAAACCTCAGAAAAATATTTAAGAAAGAGCCAATGCATAAGTAAATTTCCTAAGCATCACCAATACCTGTCAATGACAACTCCTTTCCTTTGCCAAATGCCTTCAGTAGAAGAGAACTGAATAGTTTGAAGACATTTTAAACCTTTGTTTTAGGTTCTATACATACTAGAAAACCGCAGGACAGAGCTTGAGATGAACAGGAATCATTTGCTTCTACTAACCCTAATCCTTAATACCGCTAACCTTGCCACCTCCTTTATTTGGGATTATGAAGAGGAGAGAGAGGGCAGAGAAGGAAGGAGGCAGTGGAAAAAAGGGGAAAATAAATGGACAGGTGAATAGAAAAAATTTAGAAAATCCCTCCTGGATCCCTCCCAAAAAAACTGGAGAAATTATAGGAAAGATTGTATCAGAGAAATTAACAAAGGCAACAAATCACTGCAAAAAACCTGCAAAAAGCCCCAGGGAGAGACTACAGATCATCATTAACTGGTCATGTTGTGAGAAAAATTCATATTCTGCTCTTTCCTCTCCGCACATGGATTTGGGAAAGTCCTAATCTGCCACATTGCCACAGAAATGTATGCTGGTAACAGCCTAGGCAACCAATATCCATAGAGTAACCAGCATAGTACAAAAGCTCTGGTGAGATGAGAAGTAGATTCAAACAGATCCAAGCTGGACATCTGCCCTCTAGCATTAGCTAATGCCTTCTTCTTCCACTCAGGAGACTATATCCTTTCATCCTTTCCAAGAATTTGAAAGCGGGTTTCTGACCTCAGCATGGCTTTCTCTGCTGGTGATAATCAAGAGTGAACATCAGTGGTTCTGTAGTACCTGAAACTCTCTACCATTTCCCAAAATTTAATACAAGCGACACAAATTAAAGTGTGGTCTTCACATTTTCCCAGTAGACACTACTATGCATCTGATAATCCTGAAAGGTGATGCACATATAAGGCAAAAGAACAATGCAACCATTATAAAACAAAGATAATGAATTAAACATATGTGAATTAAAGCAGAACAGAGGGATTAAAATTAGTATAATGAAATGCTCAAAGAGATGAAGATGCTAGCAATATAAAATAGTAACAAGAATATTGAAGAACTAATCAAAACATTTGGCATAAAAACTGTAATATTTGAAAAAAAGATGGAACAAACAGTATGAAGGATACAGTTTAAAAACAAATAACTGGGGGTGCAAGGGTAGTTCAGTGGTAGAATTTTTGCCTACCATGTGGGAGACCCAGGTTTGATTCCCAGCCCATGCACTTCCCAAACAAATAAACAAAGAAACCAACAAAAACAAACAAGAATTTAACAAATGGCACTGCAATACTTACATGGAAAAAGAATGAAATGTGACCCCGTCATACAGCATACAAAAAAAAAAAGGACGAAAACAAAAAAACAAACAACTGAGGAGAAAATAAGATTGAGGTAATCTTCTAGAAGGTAGCAGGAAATGATAGGAAATTAAAACAAACCATCAACAACTATCACAAAAAAAAAACAACAAGTAATTATAGAGAGTACTACTGCCAATATCCAGATGGTGGATGTCTGTGAAATAGAGGAAGTAGAAAAGGAAAGATGAAATAATGAGGATACATTTCCCAGAATTGAAGATTTAAGACAGACTGAATGGCCTCAGAGTACCGAAGAAACCAAATAATAAAAAGCCTCACTTCTAGATATATGGTTATGTTATATAAGAATTTCAGAGACAAGAGCAGAATTCCAAAAGCTTCCCAAGAGGAAAAGGAGATGATCTATGAAAGGATGGGAAACCACTGACCTTAATCTCCTCAGCAGTAGGAATGTAAGGAAATTATTTTAATGCAAGAATTTTATAGAGAGCCATATTATCATTTAAACATTAGGACATGATAAATTCTTCTCAGACAAGATATATAAATGGATATTTTGCCATTTTAAAGCCACCTTCAAAACAACCTTGAAGAAAGCATTGAAATAAGAAGTTAAAACAGGGTAGTTAGAAAAGTTGTTTAAATCAGGGTTAGCAAATACCTTGACAATATTTGTTATCTAAGAAGCTAGAACCAAATAAAGAAAAAGAGAAAATATATATACAACAAGTTAGATGTAAATTCTATTAAAGATCAAAACTGTGGTAAGGGGTGTAAGGGTAATTCAGTGGTAGAATTCTTGCTGGCCATGTGAGAGATTCAGGTTAGATTCCTGGCCTGTGCACTTCCCAAAAATAAGCAAACAAAGACAGAAATAACAAAAACAAAAATTCAACAAATGGTGCTGCTATAATGGGATACTCACATGGAAAAAGAATGAAATGTGACCCCGGGCATATAGCTTACAATAAAAAAAAAAGAAGCAAAACAAAACTGTGGAGTGTCATCCCCATAGAACAATCAATGAAATTGACAGATTAAACTGTTAGAATAATAAAGAAATTGACCAAAGTTTGACAGAAGCAAATTGCAAAATTCAAACGTATCTCTCTATACCAACAACAATAAGAAGATAATATAATAAAGATATACTATTTACACACTGTAAATCTAGGAATTATTTTTAAACACAACAACTAAAGACTGCTTAGGAAAAAAATCTAAAACTCTAATGTAGGTTATAAATGAGCTGAATAAATGAAAACATATCCCATGTCATTAGGTGAGTCAACTTAAAAGTATAAAGAGGTCAGTTCTGCCTAGAGTAATTTACAAATTCAATGCAATTCTAATCCAGTATTATTTGAGAAATTTGATACATGTACACTAAAATTTATTTGGAAAAACAAAGATCTGCAAAAAAAGCAAAGTCGATATAAAAAAGAAAAAAATGGAAAATTTGGCATGCCACATATTAATTCATACTTTGCAGCCCTAGTAAAAAAAAGAGAGAGAAGAAAAAATAAAAAAAGCATACCGCAGAAGCAGTATATTGAACCAAGAATGAACAATGGTCCAATAAAAGAAAATAAGAGAGTTCAAAGACAGACCGAAAAATAGAAATACAACATATGATAAAGACTAATAGCATAACCACTGGGCTAAATGACAGATTGTTTAATAGATGGAGTTAGGGAAACTGGCATTATATGGAGAAAAATAAAACTAGATCTCCATTCCCATCACATATAAATTTAGACTCAAAATATTAAGAACTGAAAATCAATCGTAAACTGATAAAGGTAAAACAAGATAATATGGAAAAATAACTTTGTGGTGTATGGGTAGGGAATACTTCTTATAAAAAACCTGAAACCACACATGCAGAAACAGATACATCCTATTGCATCAAATTTAAGGATTTGGGTGGGGGGAGAGAAGCTCGGAGACAAAGAGCAGAGAAAAACGGCAGGAATCAATGAAAGTCTAATACACAGACTATACTGAGAAAAACTAAAAAGAAAAGGCAGAAATCACAATGTAAAAATGTGCAAAGGAAATGTTCTGGTAATATAAGGATGAGAAAGTCCCAAATGCCAATCAGCATAGAAGAGATGCTCATTAGTAATCAGAATAATACACATTAAAGCAATGAGATATTTTACACTCACCCAAGGAAAGCTGGCTATGCCAAATGCTGGCAGTGTTGTATGAATATGATAATCCTTGGGTGCAACAAGTAGGAATATAGAGAGGGGCAGACATTCAGAGAGCAAGGTGTCAATTAGTTAAACTTTTTTTTGTTTTTGCATAGGCAGGCACCAGGAATCGAACCCGGGTCTCCGGCATGGCAGGTGAGAACTCTGCCACTGAGCCACTGTCACACCGCCCTAATTACTTAAATTAAAGATATTATATAACCTATGACATAGCAACCCTGCTCCTGTGTATATACCCCAAAGAGATCGTCACTCAAGTCTACAGTGATTGTGTAGCTTTGTATGTGGGACAGAAGGCTGTAAACATTATGGATGATACAACTGAGGAAATGGGTAAGTAACAAATGGTGAATGTATACTATAATGCACCAAACTTTAAATAGATGCATTGGATTATATTATACATGAAAAGTTCAGAAAAGCAAATTTATGAGTGAAAAAGTAAAAACAAGAACAATATATATCCTAATACCATTTACATAAATTTAAAATAGATGCATATGAAACAGTGTATATTTGATAAACATAGTAAAACAGAAGGATATGCATTATGTTTGTCTTTGGTGGTAAAAGGGAATGCGCACAAGTACAAAGGAAATATATCAAAAAGTAAATGAGAGAGAACTTGCTGAGACCGATGTTGAGCTTCACCCACAAACTGAGGAATGCACTTAACCTTCTCCTATAATTTAAAAAAAAAGCAAAAAAGGACAGAAAGAAGGACAAAAAGAGATAGAAGTTAAGAATATGAAAAAGGTGAGACTCATACCAAAAAACTTCGTAGAAGGGCTGGGGTTCTTCACTTTTTTTCCTCAAGGAGGGATGCAGATTTCAGCCTTTTGAAAGAGCAAGTAATTCTCTCACCTCAAGTGTTGACAATAATGAAATTGAGACTTGCTTCATTTGAATAAGAATATTCTATGTTCTTAATTTCCTTACTAGAAACCATAAATTATAATAAGCACAATGATGATGGTGTATTGTTCTATTTCTTTACTAGACATGAGCATTATTAAATGAGTATTATAGAATACTTAAAGGTGAAAAAATAAGGAAATATCATATGTGCTTGAAATATCCAATCATTCATTCCTCAGATAAACATTTGAGGGCCTGTTGTACTGATCACAGAAATTTAAAAAGAAAATATAAAGCAATAAATCAAAATATAGATCATAAAGAGTAATTTAATTTTTCTTTATGAAATTATTTTTTATTTATGGGCCATGTACATAAACAAAATTTACACAGTTTAATAATAACCATGTTTCAATGCTATTTAGTATCTGGACAAAAGACAAACCTTTACAAACTATCCTCAAGTTTCTTTAAATTGCATATAATGCTTACAAAGAATCTGAGCGGAGAAAAACATTTTGACAATAATCTTCTGACAAACTCTCGCCTGGCATTTTGGCCTTTATTCATCAGCCCCCATAAATCTGTTCTTTGACAGGACAGACAAATATAACTTTATTAGCTACAAATCTATCTGGCAGCTTCTGAATGGTTTTCTCAAACTGGGCTGCTCTCACGGTGCAACAACTCCTTTCCCATTGATTAAAATATTTGAGGGATACGAACAACCACAGAGTAACAGGAAATCCAGTCATTCCTTTCATCTTCACAGTATGAGCCAGCCAGCGCAACTTGATTTTCTTCAAACAAAACTCCCCTTTCTGCGGCTTGAAGGAAGCCTTTGGCAAACACTTATCCTTTGATATGCTACGCACTTGACAAAAATCGCAGAGCAAATGAAGCCACCGC
>PVIY010035851.1:0-25929 GCA_004026745.1 Myrmecophaga tridactyla
GACCTCCACGTCCCTAACTTCCTTACCCACCACTCCTCCCCTCCCCAAGAGTATATATGCTTTGTTCTCTCAATAAAATTTTGCAGCTTGACCATCACCCAGTCTCGCTGTCATTCCTCGCGTCTCCTGTCTCACCATTTTCCTCCACGTAGCCACGAGCCCCCGTTCCTCACCCCGCTGGACGGGGCAGAGCAGAACATCTACCCATTGAAGGTGGAATTGCTTACTGGAATCCTTTAAAAGAGGAAACATTTTGGAGAGAGTCCCTTTTTGTAGAGCCACGAGAAAGCCAGCAGATGCCACCATGTTTGTCATGTGCCCTTCCAGCTGAGAGAGAAACATGAACTTCATCGGCCTTCTTGAACCGAGATATCTTTCCCTGGATGCCTTTGATTGGACATTTCTATAGATTTGTTTTAAGGTCTCTTTCCCTGGATGCCTTAAATTGGACATTTCTATAGACATGTTTTAGTTGGGACATTTTCTCAGCCTTAGAACTGTAAACTAGCAACTTTTAAATTCCCCTTTTTAAAAGCCATTCTGATTCTGGTATATTGCATTTTGGCAGCTAGCAAACTACAGCAAGGTGGTACCTCCATTGCTCATATCCTAAAGTTCAGCACAGAGATCACTTAAATTGGAATGAAAAACATGAGGCCTGTAGGGAAATGGATAGTCCACACTAGCAACGGGATTGGCATTGATTAAGCACCTTCAGAAGCAGGAGGTCAGGGGAACATGGAAGATGGGAACAGGTTTGAGCTACCTAAGGGTTCACGCTCACTCACCTCCTCCTTAATCAAGATGAGGGATGACAGCAGGATGCAGTTTCAGTTAGCCAGTTGACACCATTGGTCCCCTACCAAGCAGACATATCTTCTCCTTATGAGAGGGATGCAGTCCTAGTTAAACTCCTCTTTCTCTTCTACTTATAAAATGCCAAGGTCAAGGTAGTGTCCAGTAGTAGAGGGTATCAAGACTTAGATGACAGTAAGTTATTCAGAAAGACACTTTTCAATAGCAAAATCAAACAGGCCAGGCCAAGGGTTTCATTGAAGGAGGGAAAGACAGGGTCAGTATCAATGGACAGAGGAGATCCAAAGTCGAAAGGAAAAACTGTCAAAATCTTGGTCATTACCAATAATAATAGAGAAAAAAAGAAAAATATCAGATCATGTTTCGGATCACAAAGTTTCTGTCTGGAAGTGATATAAATCACTTTGCCAACATGTATTTAGACGAGGCAAGTTCACATGACCAGTCTTAAGTTCAAGAGTCAATGGTATAAAATTGTCCACAAGGAGAGGAACTTCTGGGAGAAAACAAGAATATTTGGTCAACACTGTTGAATGCTCAAAAATCTTACCAAACTTAGAATAAATCAAAGGCACATTTATAAGATGTTAAATTAGATCTAATCTTCTATCAGTCTAGTTATTTTAAGTGAGGAGAGTGTGGCTTACAAACTCAGATGGGCTATTATTGTCATATTAGTTGGTGTCATAAACACCTAAGAGATAACTGGACTTTTGGATTATTAAGGGGAGAGGTCTCAAACTGAAACCCTGTAGCTCTTGGAAGGTGGGAATTAACAAATTCACTTAAATGGGCAGGTAAGAGACAATGGGTGCTAAGCACCTTGAATTAAGAACTGAAAAAATACCTGCTTTTGTTTATTGTCTTGCAAGCAAGGGAAAACAACCAAACACCCTCTATGGGCCACTCATTTGCAGCTTTTAGTCTATAGATGACTACATTGAAATATCCTGATAAGTGACTGGATTTTTTTTACTTAAAAAAAAAGATAGGTTGTCAATATACATGGAAAAAAATGGTACAAAGATTCGTGGATCTTCTACTATCAAATAGCTATGTGACCTTAAGTAAGTAAATCATTAAAACCTTATTCTGTTTTCAGTTTAATGGCAAAATAATGTTCCCATGTTCATGGGGACTTTATGATATGGACATATATCATTTTGGGACAGCTTTTTAAGTTGGGTACTTATTATTCTACCATGAGTTCAAACTAGTAAATCATACTACCACTCTAGGATTAGGATGATAAAGTATGCCTATTAGCTACTTATGACCCAATCATAGAGAAGAAAGTGGGCACCCAGCATTAACACTTACCGTGATAAGAGTCATCATTACCAGAACACTGTTCTAGTAATTCCCACTGCTCACAGCATTTTAGAAACCTCAGAAATACCCCTATGTTATCAGCACATTTCCTTGGGAGGTAACATGGCTTGTATATTTTTTATCTATAATATCTTTCATGAGATATAATTCACATATCATAAAATTCATCCTTTTAAAGTGTCAGTTCAGTAGTTTTTAATATATTCACAGAATTTTGTAACAACTCTTACCAGTATCTAATTTCAGAACATTTTCATTACTGTAAACAGAGGTAACAATGATTTGAAAACTAATGAAGACATTAACAAAAAGTCAATACTTAGGACTTAAGTAAGACAGTTGATTGATAGAATTCAACAGACAGAAATAATTGCTCTCAACATCATGATCCCAAGTACCTACATATACTGGGGAATTATAGCTTCTTAATATTTAATACCCAATTTTTGAAAGTCTAGTGGCCACATCAACAACCATGGAGACTTCAAATAACACACACTATATTCACAGCCCCTCAGTTCGGTAGTTAGAGGTTATGATGACAACTCCTACAGGCTCTGATTTGCTCTCTGCAAAACTCAAGCTGAGCATACAAGGTGCAACACATCCACTTGAAAAGGGAAATTTCAACTCAGAAATTTCACATCCAGCATGACTGGCCTTTAATTTTAATGAATTAAGCTTATTTTATGTTATGTTATGGTAAGTGTATCTCCAATATTCCATAGGGTATAATTAGGGTATTTAAAATATCCTTTAAACTTTTCCTAAATTCCCAACTTTAACATACAGAGATTCTTTGAGCAATAACTCACCTGGGGAAAGTCTGCTCTTCAGAAATTTATAGGTGGCAGCCTTAGTCAAAAATTGAGAGGAGTGAACCAGTTCTATTTTTTTGGTCTACAAACCGCTTATAGACAAAGACCAAGAGTGGATGAAATAACAATTACTGGGGTAGTGGACAAATCCATGCAGATGGTGAGGAATTATCTTGAGGAACCAGAAGGAGCTGCCCTCTTTGAAAATGATGACCTTTTCCTCTCTTTCTTCCTTTTTCCTCTCATCTTGGAAAATCAAAACTGAAATGTTTCCTTTTCTTTGTGCAAGTATGATGAAATCCTGCCTTGTTTCTTGGTCTCATTTCTCTGTCTCCCTAACTGAAATTCTCCTTGACCCACCTTTATGATATAACAAGAATCTCTTTTTGTCGAGTATTACTTGATTTTGCTACCCTTCCATATGAAAAGCTTCATGATGCCCAATCCATTCTTCCATTTGCTTAAGACACTGAATTTATAGTCATTCTTGACTCCTCTCATTCACATTCCATATCCAATCTGAGGAAGTCCTCTTGGCTCACCTTTAGAAGAGACCCTGACCACCTCCTACTATTTCCACTGTTACCACCCAAGGATACATTTGCTCTCATTTCTTGCCTCCCAAGTATTTCCTGCTTTCAACCACAGCCTTTGTCTATTCTAAAAAAAAAAAAAAAAAAACAGTGATTCTGTTACATTGAAATTAGATTACACTCATTCTAAGTAACCTTAGGTTGCTCAAAATTTCTCTAGGATGTTCCCATTTCACATGGAGAAAAAGCTAAAAAGTCTTAACGATCACCCTATGATCTTACCTGATCTGTTTCTCTCTTTTTCCACTCCTACTCTACCCTTTGTTCCCTCCACTCTAGAAACACTGACCTTCTTGCTGTTATTTAAATCTATAACATGGCCTTGCTTGTAGGCATTTTGCATGATCTATTCCCTCTTCCTGGAACACATTGCTCCAAGATAACCACATGCCTCACAATCTCTAGTACTTCTTCCCAACATAATACTCTCTAAAAACTTTGTGCAGTCACTGTAAAGATGCAAAATGGATACACACTCCAAAATTGGTCTGATGTTGAGACTGATGATGCCATATACATGTCAAGAGAATATGAATAAGTTTGTCATCAACACAATGAGGTTTCCTTGCGGAAGCAGGACAGGCTAGCCAAACAGGTGCAGAAATGACTTCAGAGAGCAGGGAAGGGAGACTGGCTTGGGTCTTTAATGGTAGTTAAGGGGTGGTGCTGGAGTGAGGGTTCCCACATGCAAGTGCAAACAGGTTTTAACTTCACATGGGTGCCAAAGGGGAAGGACTCAGCTGGGCTTTTTTATCAGCTTGCCCAGCTTACCCAGAAAGGGGAGGGGAATAGTGGGGCTCAAAAGTTTCAACAGTCAAATATCAAAATCGAGTCAACTATTTATCATGTCCCTTTCCATGCTTTATTTCTCTTGCATTCATTACTGTCTAACATATTAGTTGCTCTGCAATGTACCTTATTTTCTTTTATTTCATTGTCTCCTCATGCTACATAAAATGTAAGCTCAACTTACAGCCAAGGGTTTCTGCCTGTTTGATCTATGATGTTATAACTAGTTCTAGAAGTGTGTTTGTTACATAGTAAAAACTTGATCACTATTTGTTGTATGAAAAAATTCATCCTTGTTTCTTCTGCAAAACAAATATTCTGACCTAGTAGTAATTAAATATTTGTCAAAAGGAGGGGTAAAATGCCTCTTTATTACAAAGCTCTTTAAATAATTGTATTAATACTTACCATTGAATGTCAGCTAATAAACAATGAAATCTTTCGAAAAATTCGGCATATTAGGATTATGTTCCTTAAAATTATTTTTATTGAAATAGAGATTTGCATAGGTAATTGCATTGGTTTAAATCTGTGGTGTACCCCAGAAAAGCAATGTCCTTTAATCCTCATTCAATACTGCTGGGTGGGAGCTTTTTGATTATCTATGGAGATGTGACCCCTCTAATTGTGGGTGGTAACTTTTGATTAGATGGTTTCCATTCAGATGTGTCTCTACCCATTCAAGGTGGGGTTGCTTACTGGAGCCCTTTAAGAGGGAACCATTTTGGAAAAAACTTTAGAGCCGCAAGAGCCCACACAGCCAGAGACCCTTGGAGATGAAGAAGGAAGATGCCCCTTGGCAAGCTTCATGAAACAAGAAGCCTGGAGAGAAAACTAGCAGACATCATCATGTGCCTTTCCAGTTGAGAGAGAAGTCCTGAACTTCATCGGCCTTCTTGAACCAAGGTATCTTTCCCTGGATGCCTTAGATTGAACATTTCTATAACCTTGCTTTAATTTGGACATTTTCACAGCTTTAGAACTGTAAACTTCCAACTTAATAAATTTTTAAAGGCCATTCCATTTCTGGTATATGGCATTCTGGCAGCTTCCAAACTAGAACTATTATTTTTTCAAAATCTATATAATTCCTATGATTTATAGAGTTTTTTTCTTTTCTTTCTTTTTTTTTTCCCACTGGCAGGCACTGGGAATCAAACCCGGATCTCCAGCATGGCAGGTGAGAATGCTGCCTGCTGAGCCACCATGGCATGCACTAACTATAGAGTTTTAATTCAAGTTAAAATTATGTATAGTCTCCAGATTAATGGTGTAGGCAATCTGAAATTTCCCATTGCCTCATGGATACTATCAGCCAAGGAACCTCAACCAAAGCAGAGATTATTTGGCTAGTGGTAATGGGTTTATATGCTGTGCCTTTATATTCTTTGTTAATAATTGCTCTAGAACGGTAATGTAAAAATTATCATTTAAATTGATACTGTATATTTAGCTTTCCTTTCTTTTATGTCAACATATCTGTTTAAAAAATATATAACCAAAACTTGGAAATAAGGTAAAAGGAAGACAACAGATTGCTTTTAATGTCACATTTTAACAGACACACCCAAGTATTACTTATATTCTCAGGTGGCTGTTCCTTTGTTGGATTTATCCACTATTGGTTTAAGTCCCAGACTTATGAAGTTAGATGTTAACAAATGTTATCTTTCTGACCCTTTGAATCAGATTTAGAATCCTGCTGGTTTCCTCATTCATGAACTAAATCTTAGACAAATGTTCATTTTCTAATTGTATGACAGTGATATTTATTATAACTCTTGAAAATTATAATTTAACCCAGCATCTGAATACCTGAACAAAAATTACCTTGGAAAGAGGGGGAAAAAAATAAATGAGTTTGAAGTTTCATCTAATAAGTAGTACCTTAGCCACTAGCCAAAGCAAGAAATTTGATACTAGCATTTTCAACAAGAGAATATTTAAATTTCTAGGAAGTCATAAAATCTCTGAATACCATTCACAAGTCCTAGCATTCAAATGCAATAGTCCATGACTGGATGGAAGGGGCTGAACAGCTCAGTCATTTCTATAACCATAAAAATGTATTTTTCAGTGAATTCTTAGTATTTGACAAATCATATCTTTTAGGTGCCTGTGCTTGAGATATTTGACTTTCAAATCATAATGTCACTATTTTATAACAATAGATAGCTCTTATACATCTTTTCCTTTAGCAAATTTCCTGAAACAGTTTTAACTTCACAAATAAATCTCACATATCAGTCCAGACCTGGGTGTCATCTGACAGGTAATAGTGGTAGGTAGTAAACAGAAGAAGGTCATAAAGGTAATACTTTATGGTATTATGGGAAGGTAATATTTGAAGCTGGTGAACACTGGCTCAGACATATGTCACCTCTGTTATGGATACTATTAGACTTTCCCATTGCTGGGACCATCCCCCCGAGCTCAGGATCTCAGTCAATCTCCATCAAAACTGACTTAAAAATTAAATAAAAAAGACGTCATCTCAGCCCCATGTCGATTTAAATCACTATGTTGTCAGGTCCCCTGAGTATTTTTAAATCTTGTCTTAAATGTTGGAAGGTACTGTTTGTTTTCCCTGTTAAATGCTACTGAGAGTAATGAAGTCATGATGGGAAAGTGTTCTGGAGAGCAGGCAATTACAAAGCAGGCAATGGCGGGTTCCATCTCCACTTAGTCAGCCCCATACCCATTCTCACTCCTCCCCACCCAACCCCAACTTGATTTTCCTACAAGATGATTTTGAAAATTTAAGGTGAGGTCTGTGCCTAATTTCATAATCAAAAAAAAAAAAGATTTCGCTTTTCACTTAGCTGCTAACAAATCTTCCCTTCTGGAGAGGGTCTCCTATAATCATTCTCTTGCCAATTTTGTTCTCAAATGAATCCTGTATGTGATCATGGGAATATGAATATATTCAAATGATATGGGGTAGATTTTGCCTTCTTCTTCCCATTGCCCTATAACAGTTTTTAAATTAATATTTGTGGCTTTATATATATGTTATTCAATAGTCACTATTTCATTCTACCATTAACTGGGTGGGATAGGACGGGCATGATATATATATTGTTATGTATTCCTCATGTAATCTTTTATATGAAAAATTATTTCAATAGGAAAACATTAGGTAAACAAAAAAATTTCTAGCATGTAAAAATAAAAAGAATCAGCCCTGCTCCTTGCTCTACAACAATCCTGAAAACACAAGGCCTTAGACTACTGAAAGAAATCAACTCCCAAAGTAAATCAATCAAGATATTTACATGCCACGAAGACAACAGAAGATCACTAAGTATATCACAATGCAGGCAGCTATAACCCTGCCTTATGACCAAATTAAAACACCAGAGGAGACACAGACATTGAAACAATTAATCAAAGACGTTCATACAACTCTACTTAATAAATAAGTGGGATAGTAAATGACATAAAGAAGATCAAGAAGACAGTAGAAGACCATAAAGAGGAATTTGAAAGAATAAATAGAAAAATAGCAGATTTCACAGAGATTAAAGACTGTTGACCAGATAAAAAACATTGTTAGGCACACAACACCAGATTTGAAGAGACAGAAGAAAGAATAAGTGATATAGAGGACAAGGTAATTGACTTCTAAGACTCAAAACAGCAAATGGCAAAAAAAAGATGGAAAAAAATTGTATTGGAACTTAGGGAAATGATAGACAAAACAAAGTGCACAAATATAAGAATCATCGGTGTCCCAGAAGGAGAAGAGAGGAGTAAAGGGCTAGGAAAAGTAGTTGAGGATACAATGGGGAAAAATTTCCCAACCCTCATAAAGAATATAAATAAACAAGTCAAAGAATCCCAACAAACTCCAAAGAGAATAAATCCAAATAGGCTTCTGCAAGGCAAATACTAATCTGTCAAATGTTTAAGAGCAGCAGAAAATCCTGAAAGTGGCAAGAGAAAAACAATCTACTACATACAAGGGAAGCTAAATAAGAGTGAGTTCAGACTTCTCAACAAGCACCCTGGAGGCAAGAAGGCAGAGATATGATATATTCAAGATCCTGAAAGAGAAAGACTTCCAGGCAAGAATTCTGTACCCAACCAAATTGTCCTTCAAAATTGAAGATGAGGTTTAAGTTTTCACAGACAAGGAAATCCTGAAAGAATTTGTCAACATAAGACTGGCCCTACAAGAAATACTACAAGGAATTCTGCCAGCTGAAAAAAAAAGACAAGAGAGAGAGGTCTGAAGGAGGGCACAAAATTTAAGAGTACCACTAAGGGTAATTTAAAGAATAAAAAGAGAAAGAGGGAAAAGAATATATAGATCTGAAAAATAAAAAAAAAGATAAGATGGAGGAGTCAAGAAATGCATTTTCAGTAATAACTGAATCCAGAACTGGCACTGTAGGAGCAACAATTCCATCCTGACCAAAAGGGGGAAAAGAAGTGTAATTAATAAAGCATCAGTGGCAGAGAGAGCTTAAATAGAGTCGAGAGGCTACTCTGGAGGTTGCTCTTATGCAAGCTTCAGTTAGACCTTGCTACCTATCATAACATGCCAACCCCCAACCAGGATCATTCCAGCCAATCCTAAAGAACACCTAGGGCAATATATAAGATTCCACAAAGGCTCCATGCACTAGAGTAACTTTTCAGAAACCTACAACTTCCAGATGGGTCCTTGGTCCAGAGAAGTCCTTAAACCTAGCCCAGCCTCACCAGAGCTTCAGATAGTTGCTACCCTATCTCCCTACCCCATATTAGTGACAGACCCTTCCAAGATGAAAAATTTAGAATTTCCATAGCCCAAACACCCCTAAAGAGAGGAATGGAAAGATCAAAGGTGATGGTGGAGTTATACTGAGTAGATAGGAGTTAGCAATTGAATATGAATGCTGAATCATTAAATTGAAAGCTTTTTTAGTCTCCAGGATTTTAGAGCAGCTAGAAGTAAAAACTTAAAATTGTGAAATTGTAACCCATGTCAAACTCTGAAATATGTTCTACAACTAATTGTGTTGTGCTTTAAAATTTATTGCTTTTTTGTATATACATTATTTTTCACAAAAAAGAAGGGAGAAAAGTTGATTGTGATGATAAAACAATATTTAAGCCCTCTAGCTTCCTATATCCTGGAGCAGCTAGAAGGAAAAATATGAGAGGATCCTTTGGTAGGCCATGATATGGTAGCCCATGACAAACTCTGGGATCTGTCCTGTGACTACTTGTTGAAGAGGGCTTTGAAAGCTATTGCTTTTTTATTTCTTTGCTTTGTATATATGTTATATTCTACAATAAAAAAGTTAAAAAAAAAGTTAAATAAATTAATTAATTAAAGAATCAAATGATGTATAACACACGAAAGCAATAGTCAGAGACTCTAAATCAAGATAGATAGGCAAAACTTCATCTTTCTCATCTGCTAATATATTTTTTGCTTTATTCAGCTTGATGCTATTTGCAAGTGTCTTCCTTTTTTTGTCATTTTAAGAATCAGTACTCCAGAAATGTGAGTAAATTAGACTCTTTAGTTAAATTAGAGTTTTCAAATTGCCCTATCAGAGACTGTCAAATAAAAGATATTATAGTTCAGTGATGTGTGTTAGCTAATTTAACAATATAAAAAATAAAGTAACTGAAGTTTTCTTTAATATTTGTAAGAATTCAAATTCAAAAGAAAAATGATAGCATGCTTGTTGAATTTTTTTTAATTATGGAGATAATTTACCATGATTTCATTTAAATAGTTTTCTTTGTACACTTGGAATATTCTCAACTTTATAGTGATCTCCCTCAGAGAGAGCGATATTTACATCTGTCTTATTATCAACATGCTTAGGCCTTATTTTTATATGATTTGTTTGGCAAAATCTTTTCTAGAGAACTTTTTGCCCCTAAAATAATTTTTTATTGTGGTATTAGTTTTACTTGCTATATCTGCCAACTTAAAAAATCATCTTTCCTTATTGCTGAGTTCTCAAAAAATAAAATGGCTTTTTCATTGGCTTTTTTTATGGTATGCCATCCCAAATACCCCATAAACAAATGCCTGCTCTGTAAGTAATCCTGCTATATTTGAAAAAAGAGCCATGCCTTAGTAACTCAAAGATAGGGAAGAGTTTGTAACCTTTTATCATGTGCTCTTTTCTCATGGTGCATCTATAGCATTTATCTCATTGCCTATAAACTGCATTTTTAAATAGAGTTCTTGTAATTACCAAATTAAAATTATAGTTTTAACTAAGGGGAAGAGGGCAGTGTTGGAAATCTGTTGACATAAATGAGTTGAACTTTTTAATGAAAAATCCATTTTAGTTACATTTTTTAACATACAAATGAATACATCAATTTTATACAATAGTGTTGTTAGAAAAACGTTGCTTTAATAAGGGATAATAATTTTCTACTTACCTATTCCAAACTAAGTATGTGCTGAGAATATGCTAATGAAGATAACAATCAACAAGTTACTAAAGTATTAAACTGACCTTCAGTTAATGAATAATGTCTGCTTATCGATGACTTTTGTAGGTCCAGGAATGAGCAGGAGTCTTGAAATCATGGAATTGTCCAAAGCCTCTACACAGCCTGTGTTGGCTGTGTTAACTTGAGCAAATTATGCTACATGGCAATACTTTTTTTTTTTTGTGCTTTATACCAACCCCCCAGATGGATTCTTTAATCAGTTATTACTATGCAATAACTATCCAAATTTATGTGCCTGGGATCTCCAGGAAGATCATGCTGATCTAGCCTGGGAAAATGCAAAATTTCAGAACTGAGAGGACCTTGCAATTCAAGGTAAGATCTCTGTCACTAATTCTTCCCACCTTATTGAAAATCTTGTTAATCAGGCGGACAACAGTGGCTCAGTGGCAGAATTTTCGCCTGCTGTGCTGGAGAGCAGAGTTCGATTCCTGGAGCCTGCCCATGAGAAAGAAATATATATATATTGTTAAGCTCAAAAGTTACTATTCTATCTCTCTCCTTCAGAATGCCTTATCCTGGACGTCCCAGTTCAAAACGGTGAGACTGAAGGAAGATCTTCCTTGACTCTCTATCCTTCAACCCCCACCTCAAATCCCCTTAGCTCCCTTATAGCAATTGTATCTTTCATTCTTAGTACCATCACAATTAAAAAATATGTATGGTCATGATACATGATAAATATCTGTTCCCTTCCCCCCACAAAATTATAAGCACTCTATGGACATGGATTTGCATTTCTTCTTTTGCTAATTATTGTGTTTTAAATGCCTACCAGGAGGCTGGGCACAGTATGGAAATTAAATAAATATTTTTTGGGTTAACAAGCAACTGAATGGCTAAATGAATAAAAATCAGTGTTTCTTTTTCCTTTTTTTTTTCTCCTCGTGGGCAGGCACCAGGAATTGAACCCGGGTATCCGGCATGGCAGGTGAGAATTCTACCAATGAGCCACCGTGGCCCACCCTTAACCTAACCTTTTTGACTCAGGAGAAATGTGAGTTTCCAGGTAACCAAGACAAAAGATGTTGATCCTTTTGAAGGTGATAATTTTAAAAGTTTCGCTGCCCAGTCGGTGGCTTTTTTATCAGACTTTGAGTTATGAAAGTTTTCTCAATGCTCAACAACACCCCAAGTCACTATTTACTCCCACATCTGGGCACTCCTTGTCTGCTCTCTCTTTCTTGTTTTCTTAATCTTCCTATTCCCTGAAATGTAGAAATTTCCCCAATATATGTTTTCAGGCTTCTTTTTATTCTTATACAGTACTTCGTGGTGACTTCATTCATGTCCACAGCTCGAACTATCAATCACCTGCTTATGACTCTCAAATATTTATCTATAATTGGACCACCAGTCAAGCCCTGGACTGGATTTAGGCTTATTCATTTGTACTATTGTGTTGGACTGGGTTATCTCTAAGGTCTCTTTCTATTTTACAATAATACCTATGTTTTGCTTATCTAAAATGAACTCTTTCTTGAAATTATTGTTGCTTAATTTCCCAGGACTCAATGTCAATGACATTCTCCCTTCCCTGCCAGGACCAGATTTGAAGATCTTCAATTACTGTGGCATCTTTTTAATTGCTTTAATTACTTCCAGGTTTCCCACACTCTAAATCAGCTTCCAGTTATTGCCAGTTTAATCTCTCTTTCTCTCTTTTGGAAAGGAAGAAAACAGTATATGAACATGTTACTTTATTGCTCAAAATACTTTTCCTGCTCTTAATTTCTTGCCAACTTTACAAACTCCACAGCACAGCACTCCAAACCTGCTAAAATGTGGCAACAATTCATCTTTCTGGTCTTATCTCCTATTTCTCATAGGTATATAGCATTCATTTCAGCAAATGTGTTTGACATAATTTCTTGGACACAATCTATCTTCCTTCCCGCAGAGGTTTTCTTATAATATTCCTCTTTATAGAATGCCACCTCCCTCTCAATTTATTCTTATCACTAATAACACTGTCACCTCCTCCTTGAAACCTGTCTTGGTTAATCCTTTTAAATCAATGAAATTCATTCCTCTGCCTCCTCTAGGAAATTATGTTTCTCCCTCATATTGTAAGAATAACACGTAGTTCTAATATCCCATGAAACTGTGTGTTTTTTGTAAGAATCGTGTGTCTGAAAAATTTTCAACTTCCTGGCTCAGTGCAACTCACAGAGTATGTGCTCAGTAAACAGTAATCAATCAGCAAAATAAAAGAGAAATAGAATTAAAATTTCAATATTTAAAAAAATATTTTGGACCAAGCATCACCAAATACCTTTTCTAATTTTGCAGGGTAACTTCAGGGAAGTCAGAATAAATAAGTCAACCAGATAAACTTTAACAGGCATGCCATAGTGAAACTTTTGTAAAATATTTGTCAATCACTTTCATTGACTACTAAGAAGTCAAAAACATTCCCAGAGACAAAGTAATTAATAAATGCTAAAGGCACTGAAGACAGTTTTGGCTTAATTAATAAAAGACAATTAAGCCAAAAGGTTTTAAATCATTTCTTCTACGTTTCATAACCTGTATGTACTCCCACAACAACAACTTCTCTAACTTTACCAACCTGGGAAGGCCCAGATACCTAGAAAACAGTACCAGGGGAGCTTACTGGAATGATTTCCTTAAGATCATCTAAGTTTGCTTTGCTCTCTTCAAGGGAGATGACTCAACCTCCCTAGACACCATGATAGAGTTCTTAGCCAGACTTGTTCAGATCTTTTGCCCATTTTGTTAATGGACTGTTTGTTTTCTTATTGAGTCTTAAGAGATCTTTGGATATTAGATATACTAGTTCTTTGTCAGTATGTGTTTTGAATATTTTATCCCATTCTGTGGTTTGTCTTTTCATTTTCCTAGCTATGTCCTTCACAGAGCAGAAGTTTTTATTTTCATTTCAATGAAGTCTAACTTTTTTTCTCTCATGTGTTGTGGTTTTGGTGTAGTATGGTTGTATCACCAAATTCAAGTTCACCTAGGTTTTCTCCTATGTTACGTTTATAAGTTTAAAGTTTTGCATTTTACACTTAGGCCAATGATTCATTTTGAATGATTTTTGCGAAAGGTATCCAAGATTCACTTTTTTGCATGTGGTATCAGTTCTTACACCATTTGTTGAAAAGATTACCCTTTCTTCTTGAATCCTTTTGTTCCTTTATTAAAAATCACTTGATTATATCTACGTGGGTCTATTTCTGCACACTTTATTCTGCTCCATTGATTTATCTGTCTCTTCTTTCAACAATATCATACTGTCTTGACCACTATAGCTTAGTTTCCTTCATGTAGATCTTGTAATTTTTTTAGATTTATATCTATTTCGTTTTATTTTGGTGCTAAGGTAAATGGTGTTGTGTTTTTAATTTCAATTTCCAATTGTACTTGATGTATAGGAAGGTAAATTATTTTTGTGTATTAACCTTATGTCCTGTAATTTACCATAATAGCTAATTAGTTTTGTTCTGTTTGGTTTTTTGTTGTTGCTGTTGTTAATTCTCTAGGACTTTCTATATAGACAATCATAACATTTGCAAACAAAGTTTTATTTCTTCCTTCCAGTCATTATACCTTTTATTTCCTTTTGTCTTATTGTGTCAACTCAGACTTCCAGTACAACGTTCAATAGGAGTGGTAAGAGGGGACAGTCTTGTTTTGTTTCCGAGATTGGGAAGATAGCATCTAATTTCTCACCATTAAGTATAACATTGGCTGTAGGTTTTTAGATGGTCCTTTGTCAAGTTGAAGAAGTCCCCCTATATTCCTTATTTACTGAGAGTTTTCAATGTGAATGGATGGTGGATTTTTTCAATTTCCTTGAAAATCGCATAGATTGATATAATAATATATTTTTCTTCTTTATATGTTAGATTATATTAATTGATTTTTGAATGCTGAAACCAGCTTGCAAACCTTGAATAAATCCCACTTGGTAATGACGTATTGTTCTTTTTATACATTCTCGGATTCTATTAACTAACATTTTACTGAGGGTTTTTGCATCTATTTTCATGAGAAGTGTTGGTCTGTAATTTTCCTTTTTGTGATTATGTGGTTTTTGGTATGACATTAACTCTGGCCTCATAAATGATTTAGGAAGTGTCTCCTTTGCGTCTGGAAGAGATCATGAAGAATTGGTATTATGTCTTCTTTAAGTGTTTGGTGGAATCCACCAATGAAACTATCTGGGCCTGGTTGCATCCTGTTTTGGAAGATTATTGTTTATTCAATTGCTTTAATAGAAATCTGTTTGGATTATCTCCTTGTGTAACGTGTGGTAGATTGTGTCTTTCAAGCAAGTTACCCATTTCAACTAAGTTATCAAATATACGACATAAAGTTATTCACAATATTCATTTATTATACTTGTAATGTCCATGGGATCAGTAGTGATGTTTGTATTATCAATTTCTTTTAGAAATTACTTGTTTCTAATATTAGCAATTTGCATCTTCTCTCTCTTTTTCCTGTTTAGCCTGGCCAGAGTTTTGTCTAGTTTCATTAATATCTCTGTTGTTTTCTTGTTTACAATTTCACTAACTTCTGCTGTAATTTTCATTATTTATTTTTATCTGTTTATGGTGGATTAAAATTGCTCTTATTTTTCTAGTATCCTAAGGAAGGAGCTTAAGTTGCTGATACTAGATCTTTCTTCTTTCCGAATATTTTCATTCATTATCATAAATTCCTCTCTAAGCACTGCTGTTGCTACATCCCACATGTTTTAATAAGTTATATTTTCTTTTTAATTCAGTTCAAAGTATTTTAAACTTCTCTTGAGACTTTTTGACTCATGGGCTATGTGGAAGTGTGTTGTTAAATCTCTAAATGTTTTGGAATCTTCTAGTTCTGTTTATGTTATTCTTTCTACTTTGATTACTTTGATTCCATGGTGGTCTGATTGCATCCTTTTTATGGCATCTATTCTTCTAAATTTGTTGGAATGTGTTTTATGGCCCAGGATGTGATCTATCTTGGTGAATGTTCCCTGTGAGCTTGAAAAGAATGTGTTCTACAGTTGTTAGGTAAAGTATTCTATAAATGTCAATTAGATCCAGTTGATTGATGATTCTGTTTAGCACAATTATATCCCTAATGACTTCCTGCCTGCTGGGTCTGTCAATTATAGAAAGAAGGGTGTTGAAAGTCTCAAACTATATTAGTGGATTTATCTATTTCTCCTTGCAGGTCTATCAGGTTTTTTTCTCAAATACTTTGATATTCTTTTATTAAGTGCATACACATTAAAGTTTGTTATGTCTCCTTGAAAAATTGATCCGTTTATCATTAAGTAATGTCCTCTTTTTCCCTAATAATTTTTCTTGCTGAGAATATGCTTTTTCTGAAATTAATATAGCTACTCCAGCTTTCTTCTGATCAGTGTTAGCATGTCTTTCTCCATCACTTTACTTTCAATCGTTTGCGTTATTATGTTTAATGTGTATTTCTTTTAGAAAATATATAATTGGGACTTGGTTTTTATTCACTGGGATAGTCTTTTTTTTTAATTGGTATATTTTGTACATTCACATTTAAAGTTATTATTGATATGATTGGATTAATAGCTACATTATTCATTACTGTTTCTATTCTTTCCCTTTTCTGTTTGTCTTTCTCTTTCTCTCTCTTTGTCTCTTCTTCCTTCCTTCCTTCCTTCCTTCTTTCTTCTCCTTTTTTTCTTCTTTCCTTCCTTCCTTCCTTTCTTTCATTCTCCCACTCTTTTTCTGCTCTCTTTGGTTTCATTTAAGCCTTCAATATTTCATTTTCTTTCCTCTCAGCATACAAATTACAGATCTTTCCTTAATTCTTTTAGTGATTGCACTAGAGTTTGCAATATACATTTCAGCTAATCTAAGGCATTTTCAAATAACAATATACTGCTTTTCACAGGTAATACAAGTACCTTCTAACAGAGTAATCCCAACTCTACTCTTCCATCCCTTATAACAACACTGTCATTTATTTCACCTGTCTATAAGACATAATCATCCAATATACTGTTACTTTTCTTACTGTGAACAAAATGCTATCTGCTAGATCATTTAAGAATGAGAAAAATAAAAGATTTATTTTACTCTCATTTTTTTCTTCTCAAATCATCTTCCGTTTTATGTTGATCTGGGTTTCTGTCCTATATCATTTAACTGTTCATTGGAAGAACATCTTTTAACATTTCTTGTAAGATAATTCTATTGGAAACAAATTCTCTTAATATTAATTTTTCTGAGAAAGTATTTCTCCTTCACTTTTAAAAGGTAATATTCTGGGTTTGTTGGTGTTTTAATTTCCTGGCTACTAAAATAAATGCCATATAATGGGTTGGCTTAATAGCAGGAATTTATTGACTCACAGTTTCAGAGGCTAGAAAGCTTACTTTTTCCAAGGGTCAATATCTTCTGGCCATTTGGCAATCTTTGGGGTTCCTTGGCTTTTCCAACCCATGACAATGCATATGGCAGCATCTTACCCTTTTCCTTCCTTTGAGTTGTATCTTCTGGCTGTTCCTAGTGGTTTCTCTCTCTTTCTGAATTTTACTTTCTTTATCAAGGACTCCAGTATTCTAGATGAAAGACCAACCTGATTCAGTTGGGTCACACCTTAACTGAAGTAACCTCTTAAAGAGATCTTATTTGCAGTGGGTCCACACCCACCAGGAGGCAGACCAAGACCAAGAGCATGTCCAAACTGGAGGACACAGTTCAGTCCACCACAGTTGTTTTTATCTATCAATACTTTAAATACTTCACTCTACTCTCCTCTTGATGACATGCTTTCTGAAGAGAAATATGATGCAGTTCTTTATCCTTGTTCCTCTATAAGTAAGGTGTTTGCTTCCTCTGGCTTCTTTAAAGATTTTCTCTTTCTCCTTAGTTTTCTGCAGTAAAATATGACATACCTAGGTGCAGTTTTTTTTTACATATCTCCCACTTGGTCTTCTTGTCTTGCCTATTATCTGTAGCTTGGTACCTAATTTTGGAAAATTCTCAGCCATTATTACTTCAAATATTTCTACTGTTCCTTTCTCTCTTTCTTATCCTTCTGATATGCCCATTATGTAATGTCACACCTTTTGTAATTTTCCCACAAATATTGGATATTTTGTGCTATCTTTTCTATATTGTTTTTCTTGGCCATGTGCACTCTACTGATGAGTCTATTCATCTACTGAGGAGGCAAAAGCATTCTTTTATTCTGTTACGGTGTTTTTTATTTCCTTTTGGGGATTTTGACTTGAGTTTCCATATCTGTATTTATATTGCTCATCTTTTCTTTCATTTTGCCCATTAGAGTTTATAGCATATTAACCATGGCTGTTATTCATTTTCTGTTTGATAATTCCAGTATTGCCTCTATGACTGAATGTGATTCTGGTGCTGACGGGCTTTTAGTATGATTTGTAATTTTTTGTTGGAAGATGGACATGATGTACTGGGTAAAATGAAATCAGGTAAAAGGACCTTTATTGTGTGTTTTTATGTTTATCTGGTTAAGCATTGGGCTGTGTTTACTGCTTGTGGTATCTGTAGATCCCAGAGACTGATATTTCCTCTGTGGTTCTTGGTTTGTTTCTCCATGTGTCTGAGTCTTGCATGTCTATTCAATGTCTTATATACAGGGAGTTTCTCCAAACAGCACACAGCTTAGGCAGTAGAAATATAAAGATTTTTATCTTGATATTACAGGACTGAACTCAGGTCTGATAAGGCAACTGCGAATCTATGGAGGGAATCCAGAAGCAAGGAAATCAGAAAGGAGGTAGGGCAGTAAAGGAAGTAAGCTTCACAATCTGAATATAAACTCTGATGTAATCCATAACTCACCAATGAAATATGTAGGCACAGTAGACCTCAGATGCCAAAGCAGGAACTGGAAGCTAAAACCCTGAGCAAAGATACCAGCCATTCTACACTTAGAAGGAGGTGGTGGGATAGGAGGAGATATTTCAGTTTGAATCAAATCAAGAAAACTGCTTTCTAGAAAAACGAACCAAAAATTTTCAAAGAGCACAGCAGAATTTGGTTTCTATAATGTATTTCCCACATGTATTTCTACAATGTATTTCTCACATGTCCAGTTTCCAGCCAACAATTACTAAGTCACTAGATATGCAATGAAACATGAAAATGTGAGCCATGTTTTGGGTGCAGGGTATAAAACAATGAAAACTGACAATAAGTGGATCCAAATGTTAAATTCAGCCAATATTATAAAAAAGCAGATTTTATAAATATTTTTAGAGAGAAAGTGTGATATTAAGAAGTAAACTGACAAAGAATGTAACCAAGATATGGAAACTATAAAAATAAATAAAATGGAAATACTAGAGCTGAAAAGTACAAGAAAAAGTTCAGCAAATTTTGGATCAGAACAAGTTAACACGGAGATAGATGTATTAAAAATTATTCAGTCTAAAAGAAATTAAAGAAAAAATAAACTATCCTAATATACCTGTGGAGAAACTTACTGTAGTCCGTAATATCATAATATATGGAACTGGAGTCCTAGAAAACAAGGATACAGAGAAAAGCACAGAAAAAAAGATATTTGAAGAAATAATGGCTTCCAATTTTGCAAAATAAATGAAAAACTCTATGTTACTAACTGATCAAAGATTTCAATAAACCCAATATAGAATGAGAACCAACCCAACTTCCCCCCCCACACACACATATACACTTATTACATCAGAGTCAAAGTGCTTAAAGTCAAATACAGAAAGAAATGTTAATAGCAGCAAGAAAGAAAAGAACACATTACATGGAAAGAATGATCCACTAAACTGCTTCTCTCCAAAACAGTAGAGGCCAGAAGACATCGGAGAGAAGTACTGAAGGTGCTAAAAGAAAAGACAAATCAACTAATAATTCTACATCCAGTATAAATTAAAGTGAAATAATGGTATTTAGAAATTAGAAGAAAAACTGAGAATATTTGTTGCTAGCAGACCCAGATAAGAAATAATAATAACGCTAAAAGCATCTTTATAGTTGAAGCAAATGATACCAGATGGTAACTCTCATATATAAGAAGGAATAAAAGGCATAAGATACAGCAAATATATGGGTGCAAAATAAAAACCATATATATTTTTCCTCTTAGATTTATTGAAAAGACATATGTCTGGTTAAAGCAACAATTTTAGCAGTACATAATGATGTTTGTAACACATGTAGACCTAATATATATGACAAAAGTAGTACGAAAGAGGGGGGATAAAAGAAGCTATACTATTGCAATTTTCTGTATTTTACTGGTAAATTTAGGTATTATCTTTAAATATATTTGAATAAGTTAATGATTCATATCAGATCTGTCCAGCAACCACCAAAACCAATGCAAAGAAACACATAATTAGAAAGTGAACAAGCAGTGTGACCGTGACTCAATGGCAGAATTCTTGCCTGCCGTGCTGGAGACCCAGGTTCAATTCCCGGTGTTTGCCCAAGCAGGAAAAAAAAAAAGTCAGTGGAGGGGGGAAATAAATGTCAATGGAGGAAGAAAGCAATTTCCATAAAAACATCTGGGTAACACAAATGATGAGAATAAAAGGGAAACACAGGGGAAGATGAAAGACAAAGAAGATAAATAGCAAATGGAAGTTTAATATCCAATAATTTATATAAACAATCTTTAAATGTAAAAGGACTAAACATTTCAATTAAAAGGCAAAGATGGTCAAATTGGATAAAAAGTAGAGTATCCAACCATATGCTATTTTTTAAAGTCACAGCTTAAATGCAAACACAAAGAATGTTGAAAATGGATGGAAAATGCAAGTCAATACTATAATTTAGTATTTGAGTTCTATATTAATTTTCATTACATGATTAATTTATATTACTCTGTGGTATCTAAACATTTTGAATAAGACCCTTGGTTGTTTTTCCTGAACTTTGTGTAGTGCCCAGCACATGATCAGTACTCAGTGATCATTACATTGAAGATAAATTCAAAACACCTACTGTCTGAACTTCCTTGTAAATAGCTCCCCACACATGCATACACATACAAACATATCTACACACACACACATACACACACACACACATAATACTGTGATCTTTGACATATTGTCAAGAATCCTTTCTTGATTGTCAAAGTTTTTTACAAAACTGACTGGAGACCATAAATGTTTATTCTTATACAACGGAAGTATGACCTCTATAATGGGAAAACACATCATTTGTCCCTGCAAAGAAGCTTGTTACTAAAATATCAAAGACCAGTTTTGATAAATATAAAATCTTCATGTTTCCTTTAATTATAATTGAAATTTAATATAAATTTTATATTTTAACTATAAAAAAATGAGGCAGGTGATAGAGGGCTGCTTACTTCCCAACTACACACTCTCCACAATATCACACATTTGTGTCTCCCTTGAAGGTAGTTCTTCCCCCTCGGATCTTAAGCAAACAGTCCTTGAAAATGTTCAGAGAGAGGATGCATCAGATTTCATAATCTGAGCTTTAAGAAGACAGAACAATAGGGCTGGAGATATTTTATAAATACAATTTTAGCACTGTAATACTTAGTTTTCACACTATCGATGAAATGGGGCGATATTTAATGAGATCCTTTTTTTTGCCATTTCGATTCTGTACTGTGTCTTTAGTACTTAGAATAGTGTCTGGTCCAGAGAAGGACTTACCTAAATGAGAAGTTCTCACATTAATATCTTCCTATACCCATTGCTTACTTCCATCTCTACATTTATGAAAACTTAAAAATAGGTTTTTTAGTGTCTGTTGATTTTTATCTAGCCATCTCCTTCACTGGAATGAATCTTTGTAAGAGCAGGTACTGTCTTTCTTGTTTATCACTATTCCTCCACTACCCAGCACAGTGCCTGGCATAACAGTTCCTTGATAAATATGTACTGAATGGGGCATTACTAATATATCTGAAAAACAGGAATTATTGAGTAAACCCATAAGACAGCTTGTACCAACAAAGTGGAAAATAATATGGCAAAAGTAAATATCAGCAACATTAACTATATCAGAAACAAATACCTGGGGCCTACAAAAAAATAACACTATTACATCCAAAAGGCCATTTTAGTTATATACAAAAGACAATCAGGAAATATTTGTAGGATTGTTAATTGAGAGAGGGAAAAAAGAATGGCTAGTTTTACTAAGAACTGAGAAGATAAAAAAAAATTGTAGAAAGAAATTAACATCACAGATAGCTGAAGAAATTCTAAGAGACCTTGTTCCTGCTAAGTTAAATGAGTTTAAATCTCTTGTCTTAAATGAGCTGCATTCTGGTGTAATAAGGGACTCTGTAAATGAGATTGTCAAGGAAACGAAATAAAGCTAGAAAAGCTGGCAAACAATAGATTTGGAGATGTAATTGAAAATTTAGAATGTAATTGACTTGATATTCCTATCAGGTTATCATATAAACTGAAAAATATGAAGGAGACTGTCTGAGTTTGCCAAAGATGCTATCACAAACATCACACACTGTAGGGTTTAAACAACAGTAATTTATTGACTCACAGTTTTAGAGACCAGAAGTCCACAATCAAGGTCATGCTTTCTCCAAAGTTTAAAGGTCTTGGTGCTATCTTTTGGGCAAACCTCTCTCATATGGTGATATGTCTTTTCCTGTCTCCTCCTCCTCTGGTTCCTGCTTCTGTGTCCTTTGCCATTTTAGTACTTCAGCCAAAATGAACTTGAGCCTACGTTGATTCAGTTTAGCTCTGCTTCGCTTTAACTAGCAACAGATGCTATTTACAAATTATAGGAACTGAGACTGGGACTTGAGCATATCTTTGAGGGAAATATGATTTAATCCACCACAGATAGTTTGTGAACACTTAGAATTAAAAGTGTGATTTGAGTTAGACCAACATAGCTTAATAAATGAAAATTAATTAGAGAAGTTTTTATGTTGAAGTATTTTTAAGCAAACTCTCACTATCATGTCATTCCACCTCCATATATGTATAAACCTGTAACTATAAGAGTATTTTTATATCATCAAAATAAAATTAATAATAATTACTTTGTGCATTAGTTTTCTATTGCTATGTAACAAATTACTACAAATGTGGTGGCTTAAAACAACAATCATTTAGTGCCTCACGGTTTCTGAAGGTCAAAAACCTGGCAGAGCTCAACTAGATTCTCTGATCAGGATCTTGCACGCAAGGTATGGTCTGGCTGTGTGCTCAGCTGGGGCTCCAGGGAAGAATCCACTTCAGAGATCATCTGGGTATTGGCAGAATTAAGTTCTCTGTGGTTTTAAGACTGAGCTCCCCATTTCCTGCCTGCTTCCCAAGTGTCATGCTTATCTGCAGTCACTCTGCCATTCCTTGGAATGGGCTCTCTCTCTCACAGGCTCTTTCAGCTCATAGCAAGACCCTTGTCCTCAAATACCCCTCACATTCTGAATCTCTGACCACTTCTGATGCGCCCAACCAGAGAAATCTCTGCTTTTAAAGGGTTCATATTATTAGATGAGCCCACCCAAGTAATCTTGCCTTGACATAGAACCTATCATAATAACAAGGGCTAAGGACAGGAAACATGGGCATGATTGCAATCTTAAAATTCTGCCTCACACACTTGATAACATCAAATACTCCATGTTCAAATGCCCCAACATTATTTTTACAATTCGGATCCAAGCAAATTCCATATTCTGTGTTTGCTTGTTACATCTCCTTTAATCTAAAGTAGTGTCCCTTCCCCTTCTTTACCATTCATGCTACTGACTGTTTGAAGGGACTGGGTTGGTTGTTTTCTAGAATTCTCATAGTCTTGATTTGTCTCTTTGTTTCTTTATGGTGTGTTTTAACTTGTTCCTCAGTCCTCAGTATTTTACTATAAATTGAAAGTAAGTTCTAAAAGCTTAATTAGATTCTTAGAGGAGTACCTACATACTTTATATCACATTATATCAAAAGGAATTGAAAATCTTGTTGTCCTGCTAAAATTAAGATATATCTGTGGCTTCAGATTAGCCAAGCCTGATTCCTTATTGTCAATTTCCATCAACAGTTCACCCAGTGGTATTTCCATTCATGATTAGGGCTAAAACAAAAAGGTGATTTTCTAACTTGACAACTGAGGGAAAAGATAAAGGACTTGCCAGACAAAATACACATCACAAACCCTGTACTTCTCAAAGGGTTTATTGTTGGCTGTAGGACACAGCATTAATGTACGTGGACCACAAATTCTCCTTACCTGAAAAACTAAAGTGAATGTGATATGTTCTTTTTATATAACAAAAGAGAAAGAAGCCTGGTGAACAGTGTTAATCAAAGATAATCTAACAGAAGTAATGGAGGAGAAAAAGATAAATGCTTTCACAAATATGGGGTGAAATAAGTTCTAGCAAAAGAACTGGTGAAACATTCTAGCAAAAAAATCTTTCCCCTACAGAAGCACTCCTCAAAAGATTAGAGCATTGCTTAGAGAAGATACAAATATATCTGCTGTCTGTTCTTTAGAGAATCAAAATACAACTCTTACATCTCCTCAGGAGAAAGAAAAATTTACCTTTTCAATTGAACAGTGAAATCATTTCTTAATTTTTAAAGAAATAATTAGTCAAATGTATGGAAAGTAATTGATATCAGATGATATCATGCAAACTCACTCAATTCAAATTGCATTTATAACAAAACTATCAATTTGAAATTTGAGAGGTATATAATTTAAAATATCTTAGGGTGATGCAGCATGGGGCAGTAAAAAAAATTAAATTCAAACACTTTGGAGTCCCAAATCTGCCTCAGTAGTTGTGTGATCCTGGTTGTGCTACATAATTTCTCAAATTTCTGTTTCCTTTTCTTTTAAAATGGAGAGCGCAGTCTTTAAATTATAGAGTATGAGTATTAAATGAAGGAATATTTTGTAGGACTACTTATCCTATTAATATGGATTTGGTGGAGAGTCTTATGAGTTGTGGTATAAACAAGTAATGATTTTATATTTCCTAATAACTGACCAGTGTGCTCTATCATCCTCTGCTACCTTCCTAAAAGCAAGCTCCAAAACTAATTTCAACTTTAAACCAATTTTCAATCTTGAATGAATTTTCAAGCACTTTTCGGTAACTTTTGCTACTTAAACAGTAGACACTTCTTGGTCTTTGTTCTCACATGATACTAAAGTTCCCTCTTCATATTCCATTCCCAACTTTCTATCCTTGTAGCCCCAGAGCAGGTGAGATTCTAATAGCTGACATAGGTGTTCTAGTTCTCTCACATATACCCAGTCGCTTTGTGGATAGAATTTGGTCTCAAGGTAACAGTGAATCTGCTCATTTCTTGTGATCCTTCTGTCATACTGGCTGAACTAGCCAGATGACCAATTGGAGTTCAGCCTGGAAGGGTGGTTCACCACCCACTGCCAAGGGATTCCTGTTGGCTCTGATGATAGACCCATGCCAGAAAGATCTCCTGAGCACAGATAGCATGGAAAATATGCTCATAATGTCTCTGGCCCTAACCCCAGCTAGCTGCATCTCCACATTCTCTGATATGCTTTCCATTTTGCCCCAAGCTATATTTCTGCTATTTAAAATTACAGCCTCCTATCCCATTTCACCTCCACATCTGTGGAGACAGATGCTGTAATGGTACAACCTGTGGAAACACAGGTTCAGGGTACAATGAACCTTTCAGCAAATGATCCTTTTATTACTAGCACAGAATCAAGAGTCCAGAATGGGCAAAGAGTCTCCTTGGCACTTTCTCAACGCAGACTCCAAAAGAGCACAGGAAGAAATCCCATCACGGCTGGTCTCCTTGGGTGGCAGGAAATTGCTCTAGGTCTGTGTCGGTAGATGACAGCTCCTCCTGCCCCACTTCATGCTTTAGAAGAGAGACCATTCTATACTATTCGTGGTTTTTAGCCATCTCAATGGGGTGGGGGCACTGCCACTGAGAATTACTGTTCTGATAAGCATATGGGGCTACTTGTTCTCGGTTTCAGGTTTAAGGTCTGGAGATTTTCAATAGACTTAAAATCTCCCCCAGGTTGTGGAATGGAAGATAACAGAAAAGGAGGTAGAACCTACCAAAGGCTGGAAAATGGCCACTTAGGGTGTGTTTCCGACCTGCCTACAGATTAAGGTGTGGG
>PVIY010035852.1:0-25930 GCA_004026745.1 Myrmecophaga tridactyla
AGTGCAGGACGGGTTAGAGAGGGGAGAGTCTGGAGGCAGGAAATGTGGGGAGGAGCTTCTGTGAGTGGAGAGAGGTGAATCTGGGCTCAGTGGTGTCATGGAAGGGAAAGGGGCAGATCTGCAGAATGCTGCATAAAAGGTCCTGGGGACTTCTTGTTGAGACAGGACATGGTCTTCATATTCTTCTTCGTACAGAGAGGGTATGAGAACCAACCTTGAGAATAGTTCTCTAGTAATTACTACAGAAGCAACTGAGAATAGTTAACTGTCATTGAAAGCATACTTTTCTAAGGGTTTAACATGTATTAATTCATTTAATCTTCACAAAAATCCCATGAAGTAAGTTCATTTTACAAAGGGAGAAACTGAGGCACAGCTAAATCACTTGCCCAAGATCATCCAGAAATGAACTGGCAAAGGTAGAATTTGAACTCACTGGCCTGACCCCTAGTCTGCACTTTTAGGCATTATATATGCTACCTCCCATTCTTCAACCACAGATATTCAGTGAGTGCCACCCACATACCTGGCACTATCCTGGGCACTGGGGACACAACACAAAGTCCTAACTTCCATGAAGCTTCATTCCCCAAGTCTATCCAGGAGCCCATTCCAGTCTCCTGGTCTGGGATCATCAAAACAGAGTAGGTATAGGGGTGGGCAGGGTCTGGAGAAGGGTCAGTAATCGACAGGGGGAGGGGCTGGGCACTGGAAGGAATAAGTGACTCTCAGCTGGATGGCAGCCCATGGTGTTGAGAGTGGCAGGAAGCCCATGAAACCCTCCCTAACCAGGCTGAGGAACTATGTGATACCCTCCCAGATGAGCAGTGGCCATGAAAGAGGGTGGTCTCATAAGAAGGAACTCTCCTGAGACTCAAGCATTGCACCAGGAGCCAGGAACCCAGCCTTCTCCATCCACTGTTCTGAGTGGGCCTCGGCACTCCACCAGGGCTTTCAGCAGCAGGGCCTGGCTTGGGTGAGGCTACTGGTAGAGGAGCTACAGCACCTTGGCTCCAGAGGTCTCCAAGAGCTCTAACCATCTCTGACTCTCTCCTCTATGCCCCTTGTCCTTCTTTCTGGTCCCAGGACCAAGGCTGCTAAAGTGTAAGGAGAAGAGGACAAGCCCCTGATCTCATCTCCTCTAAGAACTCAAAGCACAGCTATTACAGCCTCCTGGAGACAGAGGCCCTCTTTCTGATATATACTCATTGCCTAAAATCTGCCCATGGCCCCTCATTTCCTAGAGGATGGGGTACAAACCCTCTGCGTGGGGCACAAAGCCCTTGGTGGCCTGAGCCCAGCCTATCCTTCTGCTTCATTTCCTTGTTCAAAGTCCCCAGTGCTGCAGCATGGGTTGAGGGAAGGGCACTTCCTGCTGTTGCACAAACATACCTCATTCCCCTTTTCCGCCTTTGCCCATCCTCTTTTCTCTATCTAGAGTTCCCCTCTTCCCACCTGGAAGTTACTTACTCAAGAAGGCCCAGGTTAAGTGACCCTTCTTTGAAAGCCTTCCCTGATTTCTCATCACTGAGCTTAAGAAGGGTGTCAGATGTCCTCACTTATCTGTCCCCAGCAACTGCATAATAATAGCAAAGTATTCCAAAAATGTTTTTTGAATTAAAGCATGAATCATGCACCTAGGTGGACCTAGACTATGGCTTGAGGATATCATAGAATATCCGAGGTGCAGAAGATATTAGGTGATATTTGGCTCAGCCTTCTCACTTTAGAGATAAGGAATCGGGGCCTAGAGAGTATGAGAGCCATGCCCAAGTCACACAGCAAATGAGTGGTAGAGTCCTTGACTCCCCAGAAAGTAACCCTTTCCACTCCACCATACCATGTGCCTTCTATCGTGAAGGTGGCATTTTATGAATTTGAGCAGGTAGAAAAAAGTCATTTAAAAAAAAAGTAGAAGGGGAGGGCATTGCCCCTGGGGTAGATATTCTTGATCTGGGGGTGCCCCGGCTCCTCCCCACTCTCCATGACTCAAATGGGAGACCACCTGCTCTACTTACATACAAGACTGTACAAAGAATAGTTGCTATTTCTTAGAACTTGCCATGTGCTGGCTTATGCTAAACACTTCACTTACAGTGTTTTATTTAATATTCACAATAATACTGTGAGGCAGGAATTATTATCCCCACTTTATGGATGAGGAGATTGAAACTCAGTAAGATTATATAACTTCTTCAAGGTTATATAGCTGATATATGATGGATTTGAACCAAATCTGCTAAGCCCGGAGCCCAGATTTAATCAATACCCCTTCCTCTTAGTTGTAGGGGTCCAGACATCCTTTGTCCCTGCCAGAAGCTTCCAAATTGCCGAAGAGGCCTGAGGTCAGGGATAGAGGTGGTAGGCAGTGGTGCTCATTGTTACATGTATTCATTCCCCAGGTGCCTTGACCCCAGCTGCCCTTGAAGTCTCCACGATGTGGTCCCCACCAGCCACCCTCTCCCTGCTCCTGCTGCTGCTGAGCCAGGCCCCTCCTGGCAGCCCACAGTCACTGGGTGCCATAAAGCTGCGGTTGGTGGGCCCAGAGAGCAGGCCGGGGGAGGGCCGCCTGGAGGTGCTGTACCAGGGACAGTGGGGCACTGTGTGTGATGACGACTTTGCCCTCCAGGAGGCCACAGTTGCCTGCCGCCATCTGGGCTTTGAGGCCGCCTTGACCTGGGCCCACAGTGCCAAGTATGGCCAAGGGAAGGGTAAGTGACTGGTGCCACCGGGGGATTGACAAGGAGATGCTTGTGGCTTATCACAGGGGCTCTAACAGAACATCAAACTCCCACACATCCTTTAATACACAGCTAACATGACCTCTTCCACAAGGCACTCCCTGAGCCCAGCTGCAAGTGACCCCTGCTCCAGCCCTTCCATTCTCTCTTGTAATGAGGCCACCAGCATCACCACCACTAAACTGTAGGCTCCTTAAACACAGTGATTGGCACACAGTGGGTGCTTAGCAAATGATAGTAAATGAATGAATGAATGGGTGAACAGGTAGATCTAATTACTAAGTGGGCATTGGGCATTTTCCAGAAACAGATTCCAAGGGACCTGATGCCAAGGGGAGGCAGTAGGCAGGGTTGTGGATACCAAGTCCCAGGAGGAACAGCTCCCTTTCTACTCAGGTCAGGAAGAGGAAGGCTGATAAGCATGGACTCCTATCAGGGAGGCAAAGCCCAGGACCTGCCTCTCTGAGTACCCTCTGCTCCTCACCTGCAGGACCCATCTGGCTGGACAATGTGCACTGTATGGGCACGGAAAGTTTCCTGGACCAGTGCAGGTCTAATGGCTGGGGTGTCAGTGACTGCAGCCATTCAGAGGATGTCGGGGTGGTGTGCCAGCCCCAGCGCCGGCGTGGCTTTCTTTCTGAGAGGGTCTCTAATGCCCTCGGACCCCAGGTGAGGAGGCTGTGCAGGCCCTGGCTTGGCTGAGGTGGAGAGCTGGATCAGGAGGCAGAAAGCCTCCTGGATGCTAGGCTGGGAGGAGGAGGAAGGGCTGGCGAGCAGAGCCTGGGCTGAGAAGCACCCCTGGGGCCCTGATGCCTGTTTGTGGCCCGAAGCCCTGGCTTCAGACAAGGGGCAGGTGCCTGGATAGAGGCTCCAGCTCCAGGTGGGGCAGGCCAGAGATTAAGAGGCTGGGCCTGCTGGGAATCACAGAGCTGCTCCCCATAAGGGGGACAGGAGGGGGGCAAGGGGTCTGCCTTACCCACAAGGCTGGCCACAATTGCTGCCTCTTCTCAGCACAAACAATCCCAAGCTAAAAACAGCCCAAGCAAACAACCGCTCTGGCTCCTAACTCCACTGTCGTCAGTCCCAAGCTTGGGGCAGCTGGCTCTGGCACACTGGACACAGCAGGACCTGATGGGGGCTCCACACTGGTCTGAGTCACCCATAGGTTAGGATGTAGGTTCTTTGGGCTGAAAGATCCTGCTGGGGGTCCTGAGCAGCTAGGCTGTGCCCATCTCCAGCTGAAGTGGCATGGATAAGACCCCTCCATGCTCAGCGGGAATCTCCCCAACTGCCAGGGGCACCCACCCTGATCCCAGATGGGCACAGATCCCCCTTGTTCTCCCACAGTGTACCACATCTGGCAGAACTGAGGGCAGGTTCTGCCTTGTACTCACTGTGTGGCCTTCGACGAGTGGTGGGCCCCATTGCCTGGTCTGTCCAGTGAGGGGGGTGGGCGGAGGAAGTCTAATTCTTTGAACCCTGCCTCTCCCGTGTGGGGGTCTGTGGGGGTCTTGGCAGCAGGTGAGGGTGCTGGGGCCCACGGGTGACTGTGTGCCCTGCAGGGCCGGCGGCTGGAGGAGGTGCGGCTCAAGCCCATCCTTGCCAGCGCCAGGCGGCAGAGCCCGGTGACGGAGGGTGCCGTGGAGGTGAAGTTCGAAGGCCATTGGCGGCAGGTGTGCGAGCAGGGTTGGACCATGAACAACAGCCGGGTGGTGTGCGGGATGCTGGGCTTTCCCAGCCAGCTGCCTGTCCACAGCCACTACTACAGGTAGGGGCGGCTGGGCGAGGACCGCAGGGAGGCGGGATCGGGGGCGTGGCAGCTGACGGGGCGGGGGGAGGGCGCGGGATGTGTGGGACCTCGCAGAGTTCAGTGAGGAGATTCGCAGGGTTTGGGCTTGGGGAGGGAAAGAGGCCCACTTTATTTCCTGCATTATGGATCCTTCGATAATTAGTGGGAGAGAGAACAGGATCTCCAAGATCCTGGGAAATATCTAGAAATAGTCAAAAAGTTAACACCCCGACTTTGCCCCCATGAATTGCCTCAGCTTTGATCCAAGCCAGGCTCTGATTGGGTTGCATATAAACAAGGCATGAGATGGCATGGGTGTTGGGAGAGGAGACAAAAATATTCTGTCAGAAACATGACAGAGCTGACAAAAGTGTATTGCATTAGCACTGCAAATGAGGAACACAAGTCACAGTTTGACTAGCTCTGTGTCAGGAAAGTATTGAGTATTAAGTCATCTACCCTCCTCCACCCCTAATCAGTTTCAGTCATGTTCATCTCAGGGCTTGAAGTCCTTTACTGCTCTGTCATTGCACCTCCTACTTTTGTCACCCTGGTCCTGCAGAAAAAGTGGTGGTGGGCCACACATGGCTGCATCCTGCGGGTGGCTGGGGAGCAGGCCCCTGGCTCCCTGCTGCCTGGTAACTGCACATCTGGGCCTTGCTGACTCATCCATCACCTAAGAGAAGGGTGGCTCTGATTATAGCCTGGGTGTCTCTGGATGGGCAAGTCTTCAGCGTTCATCTACCTTTAGAGGACTTTTCCCCTGGATCCCTTCCCTGGGGCTCCCCCTAAATGTTCCCTGTCATTTGAATTTAAGGAAGAGTGAGCTTGGAGCTGTCTGCCCCAGGGGCAGTCCAGGCAGAAGAGGCCTTGCTCTGGGACTCTGCTTCTGACCAGCTAGAGGGCCTGGCTGGGCCTTGCTTTCTCCCCTATAGGGTGGGGACCGTCATTATCTGTGATAAAGCCACCCTCTCAGGGCTGCCGTGAAGTTCAGCACTGAGCAAGTTTGTCAACAAGTTTGCAAACTGTGATGTCTGGTACACCTTCACTTAAGGGCAAATAGTAGGAGCCAAGGTGGCGTGAGTGAGACTTCTGCACTTCTCCCACTCCCCGCCTATTTTCTCTCTCCACAGGAAAGTCTGGAGTTCGAAGATGAAGGATCCCAAGTCTAGGTGAGTTGCCATAAAACCCCGAGGGAGGATGCAAAGGGATGTGACAAGGAGGGCGCCCCTTCCCTCACTTCTGCCTTGGCTTCTTCAGATTGAAGCTCCTCCCTCAAACCTTGCCCCCACTCTGTCTCCCTTGTCTTCCAGGCTGACGAACCTGACTAAGAAGAATTCCTTCTGGATCCACCGGGTCAACTGCCTGGGGACAGAGTCCCACATGGCCAACTGCCAGGTGCAAGTGTCTCCAGCAAGGGGCAAGCTGCAGCCAGCCTGCCCAGGTGGCATGCATGCCGTGGTCAGCTGTGTGGCAGGGCCCCGCTTCCGCCCACCAAAGGCAAAGCCCTGGCGCAAAGAATTTGGGACAGAGGTGAGCCCCATGGGGCCTGCACTCTGACCTGGAGGCACAAGCCCCTCTCAGTAGGACCAGTCCAGTAAGGGGACTGGCTCAGGGGCTCTCCAGGAGAGGAGGGGAGGGAGAGGCTACCCCATCAAGGAGGAAGCACTGGAGGTTCAGTCTGGGAGGAGGAGAGCTGAATGGTAGAGAATGGTATCATCATAAGTTGATGAAGCTGGAGGAGGTCTTAAAATGTATTTAAAAGGACTTTTTATAACTCTTCCATAAATGGAAAGCTGGCTTGCCCACCATGAGTAGAAAACAGTAATTAAATTGCAGGCACATCCCATTGATGGCTGAAGGTATTGAACCTTTTGTTATAAAGAAGAGATGGGCAAGTGCTCACAAGGTGGCGAAGACATATTAGCACCAAACTGAGAATGTCTCCTTGATGAAACAGGAAACAATGAAAGAAAATTAAAACAGAAATAACTTCTCCACTATGTGAATCTGTTTAATTAATACCATGTCCCTGTGTCTCCCTAAAATCACTTCACAGACCTCTTTGAGAAGGGTTGATCTCAGGAAGTTCACCTGAGGCTCAGAGAGAGGAGGGGTATTGCCCAGACAGTGATGAGATGGCAAGGTTGTGATCTTGAGCCCGGGGAACCTGACTCCTAAACCTCTTTGATTAGAGCTGGAATTCGTTACTAATATTATTATTGTGGTGGTTACTGGCCATAGAGAAATGGAGATTGAGAAAAATGGCTTATGTGAAGGAGTCAGAGGCAAGACTGGAACTCCAGGGCCTTGGTTCTGCCCACTGCCTATGGAGGGCTCAGTAGCCTGGAGGGGGCTAGCCCTGGGCTCCCGCTCTGGTGGCTCAGCCCTCACAGGGCTACCTCCTCCTCCTTGCCATCCCTGAAGCTGGTTTTCTCCCAGCAGGAGCCAAGGGTGCGCCTCCGCTCCGGGGCCCAGGTGGGCGAGGGCCGGGTGGAAGTGCTCATGAACCGCCAGTGGGGCACCATCTGTGACCACAGGTGGAACCTCATCTCTGCCAGCGTTGTGTGCCGTCAGCTTGGCTTTGGCTCTGCCCGGGAGGCTCTCTTTGGGGCTCAGTTGGGTCAAGGTAAGTGAGGAGGCCTGGGGTGGGGTCAGAGGGCCTCATGGTGTTTCAGGGCCCAGGACAGAAAGCGTTCCCATTCTATGGAGGGGAGAGTTTTAGCTTGTTAATGCTGCCAGAAATGCAATATACCAGAAATGGATTGGCTTTTTTTTTTTTTGGCATGAGCAGGCACTGGGAATCAAACCCAGGTCTCTGGCATGGCAGGTGAGAATTCTGCCTGCTGAGCCACTGTGACCTGCCTGGGTTGGCTTTTATAAGGGAATTTATTGAGTTACAAGTTTACAGTTCTAGGGGCATAGAAATGTCCAAACTAAGGCATCCAGAGAAAGATACCTTGACTCAAGAAAGGGCCGATGACTTTTGGGGTTTCTCTGTCAGCTGGGAAGGCACATGTGATATCTGCTAACTTTCTCTCCCAGCTTTGCTTCATGGTAACATCTGCTAGTTTTCTCTCCTGGCTTCATTTATCATTTCAAATAGCTTCTCTAGGGGCATTTTTTTCCTGCGTCTCCAAAGATCTCTGTGGGTGTCAGCTCTGAAGCTCTTTCCAAAATGGTTCCCTCTTAAAGGACTTCAGTAAATGACCCACCTCTGAATGGGTGGAGACACATCTCCACGGAAACCACCTAATCAAAAAGATCTCACCCAACAATATTGAATCAGGATTAAAGAACATGGCTTTTCTGGGGTATACAACAGTTACAAATTAGCACCGGGGGCTACAGATATGGGGTGCCAGTGATACAGCCTCACACATCCTCTCTCTCCCTGCACAGGGCTGGGGCCCATCCACCTGAGTGAGGTGCACTGTAGGGGATATGAGCCAACTCTTGGCGATTGCCGCTCCCTGGAAGGGTCCCAGAATGGTTGTCAGCATGAGAATGATGCTGCCATCAGGTGCCACATCCCTAACATGGGCTTCCAGAACCAGGTGAGCTCAGGTCTGCCAAGGGCTGGGAACTGGGGAATAGGCTATCTGAGATTCCCTGAGGATTGCATATGGGGCTAGTAGGGAGGAGTTCAGGGGAGGTGGCAAGCGTTTCTACCTCAGGCCCTCTCTTAGAGCCAGCTGAGAAAGTCCTCTCCTCTCTTTACACCTGGCCTGTCTTGCATCCCCTCAGGGCCAGGCTCTGAAGTCCCCTCAGGGGACTCTCCAGGTGGCTATGCTCTCCTGCCACACCATCTCAGGTTACTTGTGAGGTTGAGAAAGAAGGTTCCAAGGGGAGAGGGTCAACAGAGCTGCCAGTGCTAGGGAGCAGGACTGGAAAGCCCAGGTGGGATGATCAGAGTTCAAGCGTCCTTGCCAACGAGGGACTATGGACAAGTTGCTCCATGTCTCAGATCTTGGTTTTCTTTTCTATAAAATGGGCTTAACTGTCTCATGGGATCACTGTGTATGAGGCGATAGATATGAAAGCCCTTCACAAGTTGTGAGTCGTCATTAATGGTAGGATTTCAGATCAGGTAGGAGGAGGAGCAAGAATGAGAGCAGGAGACCTTTGTGCAGACTCTGAGTCAGATTTTTCTAGCAGGCAGGGACATTAGAGACTATCTAGTAAAAGGTCCTTACTTTACTGAGAAGGTGAGTGTCATGTCTAGGGCCACAAAGTGAGGGGGCCTGGGCAGGTCTTCAGGCCTGATTCCAAAGTTCTCTCCTCCTGAGGTTGCCATGCTCCCCACATCTCTGACCACTGCAGGTGCGCTTGGCTGGTGGGCGCAGCCCTGAGGAGGGCTTGGTGGAAGTGCAGGTGGAGGTGAACGGGGTCCAACGTTGGGGGACCGTGTGCAGTGACCACTGGGGACTCACTGAAGCCATGGTGGCTTGCCGACAGCTTGGCCTGGGTTTTGCCAACCATGCCATCAAGGTAGGTCCTGGCTTTGCTCCTTCATTCCAACCTCTCTGCTTCTTGGACTCAACATTTTTTATGCCTGGTGGCTCTGGATACAGCAAAGGCTGCTGGCTCTTCATTCACTCAACTTCTAATTCCTGAGGGAGACTATGGGTTGGAAATGCTTTGTGCTGGGGATACTGTGGAAAACAAAATAGTCTCTGCCTGATGGAGCACACAGAATAGTGAGGGAGGTAGTCATTAGTAAAATGTTCACACAACCAGGTACACAGTTGTGTATGCAGGAAGGATGAATAGAAACTAGTCAGATGAGGTGGGGGGGAGGAATAAAGAGCCTATGAAAAGGCCCTGTGGGCAGAGGAAGCCTGATTCAATTGAAAAATAAGGGACCAGGCACTGGAGTGTGACTATCAAGGGGGAGAGTGATGAGAGGTATATGGGCGGAGGAGGTAGGGGCAAAGTCTGCAATTCAGACTTTTAAAAAATTTCTTCCTTTGCTGTTTGGGAAAAAGTTGGGGTGGAGACTCAACATGAATGCAGGAAAACACTCAGGAGGCTATTGGGGTTTAGGTGAGGAATGATGCTGGCTTGGACCAGGCTAGTGGAAGTGCTGATAAACGCATGGATAGATAAAAGAGATATCAAGGAAACAAATTCAAGAGGACCTGGGCATGGATGCAATGGAAAACCCTCTGCAACTGCACCCACACTGACCTGTCAGTGAATGCCTGGGCAGATCTTGCCTGGAGAGCTGGTTCAGCCCCGACAAACTGACAACCTGGGGCTGTATGAGGAACAGCTGGGGAGAAAAATGGGCCTATGACGACTGGCTGGGGAGGAAAGGAAGAGGGCTATCCTCTTCAAATAGGTGAAGGCTGCCATGTGGGTGAAGGATGGGAGTGGGGCCAGTGGTGGAAGCCATGGACAGCCTCAACACATGGAAGACATTTCTAATTGGGAGCCTCCAAATGTAGAATGGACTGTCCCAGAGAAGGGGTTTCCATCATTAAAGATTTTCAGGCAGAGGCTGATGAAGCCTACTGGGGATGGTATGATGCGATCCAAGCCTAAGATAGGAGAGAGAGGCCAAAGGTACCTCTCCACCCTGACAGTGATGCTGGTTGTTTTCTTAGGACACCTGGTACTGGCAGGGGACGCCGGGGTCTGGAGAAGTGGTGATGAGTGGGGTACGCTGCTCAGGCACAGAGCTTGCGCTACAGCAGTGTCAAAGGCATGGGCCAGTGCACTGCCCCCACGGCATAGGGCGCTTCACAGCTGGAGTCTCCTGCACAAACAGTGAGTAACGTGAGGGACCCGCAGGACCAGGGGACAGGCAGGTCTGAGCTTCCCCAGTTTGGCATGCCTACACACCTCCCTGCTGCAGAGGAGGGAGGCCCTGAGTGCTCATCCCAGTTCCAAGACTGGCAGGGTAGGGCACTGGAAGGAAGGCTGCACTTGGAGCACCAGCTCTACCATTTACTAGCTGTGTGTGACCAAAGCACCTGTCACCTCAGGATACAAATCTTGTCCTGCCTACCTCACGCAGTTATGTGATAATTAAAGCAGGTAACATGAAAAAACAAGGATATAGATCAGTATTTTTCAATTTTTAGATCATAACCAACAGTTGGAAAAACAAAAAAGGAATAGAAAACATGAGTGCATTACATTTCGTAAGGGCAATTTTTCCTGGAACTATGTATGAGTGTACTGGGTCACAATGTAAAATATATTTCTGTGGATTGCAGTAAAAAAAGAAAGTTTGAAAGCTACAGTTGTAGCGGGTATATAAATGTGAGGAGCACATGGAAATTAGGCCCAGCTATATCCTGCTTCTGGGTTATGTGATTTCCCCAAAGGTTTTGGGGAAAGACCATTTGGAGGCATCTCCCTGCCCCACAAACCCAGATTTTCTCATGGGGGCAACATCTCTGTTTGACACCTGCCAACCAGGTCTGTGCCAAGAAAATTATATCTAGTTCAAGGCTTCAGGATGGCATCAACCTGAGAAGCCACTTGATCTTCTTCCCATCCAAACTTCAATCCGAAGACATCCTTACACTTTGGCAATGAGTTCTAGCATGTTCCCTGTGTCCAGTGCACCCCGGCAAGAACACTGGGGTCTTACATTCTCCCCTCAGGGTGATAGGATATCAGAATGAGCCTTCCCATCACCAAAGCCTCATAGCAAGTTGGGGATCTGCTCCTCCCTCAACTCCCCTTTCTGGGAACCTGGTACCTGTCCTGTACTGGTGTGGCAGCTGAATGCATTTGATGTTTCACAGTGGCTGAGCAGAGAAGCCAACTTGCTACCTCTGTGGCATCACCTTTCTCCTCTGTGATTTTCTCATTTCTAGCTTTCTTTCACCCTTTTCCTTCTCTCTGAAAGCTTTCTTTCCTCAGGAACTCTAGAATTTGTGGTATATCCTGGCTTTCTCTAAAATACACCACAGGAATTCTGAGAGCTTTTCTAGTGATTATTAATACAGGCATCACATAGTAAACCAGCTTAACCTGCACTCCCACCCTCAATGCATATCCACGGAAATAAACCTATGCTCCCAGATCAACTCACAGGCTCACCATATGATGCCTCTGCCAAAAATCAAAACTCTAATCTTGTGTTTTTGCATGAACCAGCACTGAGAATGGGCAGCTTTTCTTTTGATGTTACATGGCAACAGCTGTGAATCTGGCACATTTCTGCATTGATACATGTGAGGAAAAAAGCAATGGTAGAGAAGGTGTATGATTTCAGGAGGGTAAGAGTCCCTGTAGGAGGAAAAGAATAGGAGAGGCATCAAGCACAGGCACCAATGTGTTGTATTTTTATGCAGAGAAGCACCAGAAATGTCCACGAGTATTCAGAGGAGGCAAACCGGATGCCCTAGTATGAACCCCCAGTATAGTGATCAGATTAGAATAGGGACTTTGGAGGAAGCACAGCCCTAGGAAATACAGCAGAATGGACTAGATTAATATCAAGAGTTCAGAAGGAGGTTCGAAGATGAACTCCTCAACTATCCCCCCTGTACTTACCCTCCCCATCCCTTATATTGAAGGTATTGAAGCCCAGAGTGAGAACGCAATTGGCTAAGGTAACCAAGCTAGATATCAGTAGAGTTTATTGAGGTTACTCTATAAGCAACCCTACACAAAGGTACTTTAAAGGCTGAAAAGCATTTTAGAAAAGAAATAATAGCTTACATCAGTTGCATACTTACTGCAGACCAAGGATCTAAGCATATTACAGGTATTATCATATTAATACTATATTATCCCATTTTACAGATGAGGAAAGTGAGACACAAAAAGGTTAAGTTGCCCAAGGTCATAGAGCTGCTAAATGGCGAAGTAAAGAAATTAAGCCAAGACATGAACCCAGGAGACCTGGCTCCAAGATGGTCAGCTTAACCATGACACTGCAGTTGCCTCCCAGGTTAAGGCAATAAAAATTGTTCCTTTTAGTTATTAGAACTCACATCTCCTGACTCCTGAATCACCCTACTTTTCTGGGGTCCTCCGAAAGAACCCAGTCTAGGAGTAAACCTGTCCCCCATACCAGACAGCAAGAATGCCTGCCTATCTTCCTTTTGCCTCATCACCATGCCCCTCTGCCAACCCCAGGTGCTCCAGACCTAGTGATGAACGCCCAACTAGTGCAGGAGACAGCATACTTGGAGGACCGCCCACTCAGCCAGCTGTACTGCGCCCACGAAGAAAACTGCCTCTCCCAGTCTGCTGACCACATGGACTGGCCCTACGGGCACCGGCGCCTGTTGCGCTTCTCATCACAAATCCACAACCTAGGCCGGGCTGACTTTCGTCCCAAGACAGGACGCCACAGCTGGATTTGGCACCAGTGCCACAGGTTAGTGCCTGCCCAAGCCTTGGCTCTAGAGGTGTAGGGACAAAAAGCAGGGTCCAGGAACTGAAAGGCTGATCTTCCCCTGGTCTCAGGCAAACTTTCCTGGGAGGGTAGGGCTGTAGATAAGTCTTCTTCCTAAACGTCTTACTGGCCTTGTTTGCAGAAGGCAATAAGGGAATCCCAGTAGCATTAAGCTGAACTTTCTGTTTCTCTTGCCTTCTCTGGATGCACCTATGTTGATGGTACTCATGGAGTCCACCTCCCAAGGCAACGTACACAGACAGGTCATCACCAGCAGAGCTGTCTCTGTTAGAGAATGGACTCTGACAGTATTTCTTTGTTAAACTGTAGAAGCAAGGTAAAGCAGGGGCTCCTAGAAACCTGGAAGACCAAAATAGACTTCCCATCTGAATACTGGCTCTGCAGAAAAAATCTGTTGGTTCTTAACAGCAGCAAAGAATAACACCAACAGCCTGGTATTAAAAAGGAGACAATGAGCATGCTTTCCTATCAGGAGCCTCCAGTCCAGACAGAGAGAGACACTATCTGTGACAAAGGCAGAATGGGAAAAAAAATTTTTTTTTCAGGACACAGCAGTAGGTGGGGAAAGCTGAGAGGAATGGACAATGACATTGGGATTTGGCCTTGCCTGTGATAATAAGTACCTTTCCATGTAGCATGGAGAGTTATCACAATTGGATTGGAAACAATGGTAGCAATTTGGTCCTAGGCTGACAGGGAGCAGAGTAAGTTCGCCTCCCGAGCACTCCTAGGCTAATCCTTGGACCAAGTGCCCCTCCTCTGTCTCCAGTTCAGGTCTTGCAACAAGGCACCAGCCTGCCCAGGGCTGAGCTTCTACCTCTCCTCACTTAAGTTTTGACCCTAAGTGATGAAGGCAGCTGTGCCTTGCTGCCTTGCAGGAGTGCCAGAAAAGTAGGCTGTGGTTCACACTAATCTTGGGTTTGGGAGGGAGATGGGCACTGCCCTGCTATTATAACTTTCTTTTCTGGGTAATGATGGGGCCTAATACCTCAGTCTTCTCTGCCAACTCTTCCGTGTTGCTACCAAGCTGACACTGCCTCTTCTGCAGGCACTACCACAGCATTGAGGTCTTCACCCACTATGACCTACTCACTCTTAATGGCTCAAAGGTGGCTGAGGGGCACAAGGCCAGCTTCTGTCTGGAGGATACAAACTGCCCTACAGGTATGTGATTTCCTATCAGCATATTCATGAAAGGAATCCTCATGTTTTATTCCTCAGGCCCATTGGGGTCAGACTCCTCTCTGCTCAGTTCAACAGACCCAGGTACCTGGAGACCTTGGCTGAGAAATAGTCAACTCAGGGCAATTAAAAAAAATCAATTTCTTCTGAAATCTTAGGTGGAGGGTCTCTACTTCCATTGCATTCCAACACACTTTGCACCACGTTAAAAATGCTTGACACTTTCTATCTTGAATGATTGCTGACATGTCTCATCTGTTAAGTAATTTAAGAAAATGTCTTATTCATCTTTGCACTCCCACAGTTCCTTAAAATGGCATGACAAATCTTGAGGGTTGGATGGGTGGACAAATGAATTAGCACAGCAGGGCTGAAAACTTCCAACTGCATTTCCTAGGCCAACAGAGATTTCCAGTAGAACATCTAAAGTAATAATCTCTGTCACAGATATGGTGTGCTGGATTCGTACTTAGTAGGAATTCTGGTTCTGATACTCAGCAGCTGGGTGGTCTTGAATAAGTTATTTAACCAAATCTCATTTTTCCCTAATCTTTGAACTGAGCATAATGGCACTTACCATGTAAGGATGGTATAAGAACTAAGTGAACAAAAGTATGTAACCAACATAGGAAGTGCTAAATACCTGTTTGTATCGTTCCTTACAGGACTGCAACGACGGTATGCATGTGCCAACTTTGGGGAACAGGGAGTGACTGTAGGCTGCTGGGACACCTACCGGCATGACATAGATTGTCAATGGGTGGATATCACAGATGTGGGCCCTGGGGACTATATTTTCCAGGTGAGAGGGCTGGGGCAGAGTGGGGAATTCCTCATGAGCCCCATTTCTTTTAGATATTCCAAAAATTTCCCTGAGGTCAAATGAAGAGAGTTTTATAAATAGAGCCTCCAACAGTTCTAACACTTTAATGGGCTGTGTTATCCGGGAGAGAACACAGAATCCAGATCCAGAGGACCAGGATTTGAGTCCTGATTCAATGACAAATGGACAAAGTCACAACTACTTCTCATATGTGACTTCCCACATTCCATCTATAAAATAGATACATTAATGCTTACCTCCTAGGATAAGTGTATTAGTGAAGCAAAGAATATAAACACACTGTAAAATACTACATGAAATGTAAAAGATTATTATATCCGCTGTCACCTCACTCAGAAATCATGTCACCTGCTTTCATTTGTTCCCCTCTCTCACTCCAGGTGGTTGTGAACCCCAAATATGAGGTGGCAGAGTCAGACTTCTCCAACAACATGATGCGGTGCCAATGCAAATATGATGGGCACCGGGTCTGGCTGCACAACTGCCATACAGGTAACTCTGAGTCACTGTGGGAGCAGTTCTGTAAGGGCTCAGGGAGCTAGAAGGCTAAATATATTGTGTGTGATGTGCATGTGTGTGTAAAAGACTAAGGATAGAACAGAAATGAATTTCCTTTGAGATCTTCATAGGTAGAACTAGTCAGACCGTCAATCTAGCCCAGTAACTATGACTTCTACATCTCTCCTCATCCATAAAGCTGTTTGGATTAGAAACTTAACCTCTCTCCTCTGTCTTAAATCTTTCATGTAACCTTGAGCCATGTCAAGATTTTCCTTTCCCAGTCTATTATTTTTATCCGCTCCCTTTCATACTGTCTTTCTCAGTTGTCTGTTCTGACTGCCTCACAGGTAAAAGTAGAAGTCCCCCATGATCTGTTTTGCTCTTGCCCTGTCCTTGTAGGGTTGGTAGCATCAGACAAAGGAAGAAGCAATGATCTAGGAGAAAGAAGAGTAGGGAATGGAGGTGGCTGTTCTACTTGCTTATAAAGGCAGATAGAAATCCCTCCATCTCCAAGTTTAAAAATACCCATATTTGCTGTAGGGTATGTGCGTTCACATGTATGCTTGCATATGTGGATAGGCTAAGACAGAGTTGTTCATTTAGTTAACAAACATTTAAGACCTGCTGCTATGTTAGACACTGTGCCAGGAGCTGGGGATATATAACATGAATAAGATAGAGCAGCTCAGTGATAAGTGGGTTATACAAACATGCAGAGAGAGAACCTAATACTACTGAGTATCAGTGAATATGAATGAAATGCTGGGCAAGTAGAGAAAAAGCAACAACCTCAGGGCTGGAGAAGCTTTCTTGGAGGAAGTCTCAAAGGAAAGGAAAAGTTGTAGACCAGTGAGCACAGGATTTGTCTTCAGTGGGTTTCAATGGGATCTAAACCCAACTCTATCACTTTTACCGGTAAGAGATTTCACAATGTGACTGTGTGATTGTGAACACTTTGTATCTGATGCTCCTTTTATCTACCTTATCAACAGATGAGTAAAACATACAGTATAAAAATAAATAATAGGGGGAACAAATGTTAAAGTAAATTTAGTAAATTGAAATGCTAGTGATCAGTGAACGCAGATAAAAATCTGAAATTTTTTAATGAAAGGACTATTTATAGAGGTGTGAGCAGGATTAAGTAAATAAGGGATGTTGAGTAATACAGAGATAAGCAGGAATAGAAAGCAGTCAGTTGCCAACTTTAAGCTTCAAGTATCAAGGTGTATTCTAGAGCTAGGTAAAAATTAGAGCCACGGCAGGGAGAGAATCTGGCTAGAGCTGAAATCATAGGAGGCAAAACATTGCCAGAACTGCAGGGCCAGAGCAGGGGGAGAAATACCCCAATCTCTCTCTCTCTCCTTCCACCCTCTAATTTCCTGATGTTGCTTCCCACTGAAACAACTCAACAAGGGAGCCAGGGTGATACAGTCTCAAATGAGGCAGGGTTCAGTTCCCCCAAGCACAGAAAGAACAAATTAGGGCAGAGAATCTAGGAAGGGGCCAAAGGAAAATATCCAGTACAATCCTTCCCTCAAACAAATTATTCTTCCCAATTTCCCTGAAACCACACGTCCAGGGTCTATTTCTATTGAACAGATACCCATGCCTGATCTGATATAAAGGATCATCTGTGTAGAATGTATTTATGTGCCTATGAAGTTGTCAGGGAAGAGATAAGACTTTAGCAAGTTTGGCTACTAACGCTGTTTCCCTTTGGCCCAAAGGGGATTCATACCGAGCCAATGCAGAGCTCTCCCTGGAGCAGGAGCAGCGTCTCAGGAACAACCTCATCTGAATCCATCACTGCACTCCCAGCTGCTGCCCACACACCAAAATACCTCAGCTTACTGGAGCCATGCCCTTCTTCACAGAGCTCTAATTCAGAGGAAAAGGGGCCAGTGCCAAGGGGCACCAAGAACCTGCTCAGGAAGCCTTTTGAAGGCAAGATCACCAAACAAGGATGGTACTGCTCCCTCAGGATGGCTCTGGGTGTGCCCCCTAAGGGCCTTCTGCCTACAGACTGTGGCTTCCAGGCTTTGTTCAGCTGAGTTCCTCTTCCATTAGGAAACCTAATATTTCCTGGATTTTGCCGAGGAGTTTCTGTCTTCAGGATCTCTTGATTCCTTACAGATGGACTATGGCCCAGTCCCCCATCTAAATGGTGCTTTGCAAATGTCTTGGAGAAGACAAAGGACCAAAATACACATAAGGTGGGGGTTAGCTCTCTGCTAGGAGCTCAAAGCACACAGCTTATGCCAAAGTCACAAAGCGGCAGAGAAGTTGGTAAATTCAATCCCTTGCTTTATCTGTCCTCACTTAGAACTCCTCTCATACTCTGCTAAGAGCCTGTTCTTTAGCGTCCTTATCTGTATCCTGCAATATCTATGGATGTTTCTAATATCCATGGAAGCTCAGGCTACAGGCTTCAGGCTTCCCCTCATTTCCTGATGGGCCTACACCATGGGTTACTGAATTCTTGAGAAAGGGCAAGTTTCACAGAAGTGGCCATATTGGGTCTTCCTGCAGAAGAGCACAAGTAGGACAAGAAGTAAGACTGCTAGGGTAATATGGACCTCAGCCTCTGCCAGGGTACCTGCCAAGGAAAATAATACATGCTGTATACCTGGCAGGCAATCCATTCTTTCTCAGGATTACTGTGCATCTCAGGATTGGCCAAATTTCCAGTCTCAACCAAGTCTCTGGAATGAATTGTGCATTGAATAAATTTTTGCAATGGAAAGAACATAAGTCAAACAAGCCACTCATCTCTGTAGGAATAGAAAGACAGGTCCAGCAGAGTGGGGAATTGAAGACTATGAAAACATCAGTGGGGGGAACATTTAGTTTGGTGAAGGACTGAATGGGGGAAAGGCCACCACCCCTGCTTCATGTAGCTGTAATATGCTCTTGCTCAGATAGTATAAATCCCCATGGTTTACCTGAAAATTATTTTCAATCTTTTTTTCACTGAGACACAGGAGATGATCCTTCAACTCTGACATCCTAATGGCAATAAAGGCTGCTTACTATGAGATGCTACAAAGACAAGATCAGCTGCGATCACGTATAGCTCACAGTACACTGCCTATCTATTCACTCTCACTGGGATGGGCACTAGGATGCACAAGATACACAAACCACCTGTGACAGCCCCACTACATTTCTCTAATCAGATATTAGCCTACTCTCTGCTGAAATCTGGGTTGGAAAGGTTAAGGGATGAAGGATTACAAACTTTCAGTACCAAGGCTGCAAGCCACAATGACTGTAGCAGATGCAGCAGATTTACAACAGTATGCTCTTCCTCACAGCAGAAGAGCTACCCCTCTCTTTAGGGATTAAAAAGGTACATGCTCTGGGGTACCTCTGAAGTACTTTCTTCCTTCTCCTCAACTCCCTCATCTCCTTCATTAGGCAAAGGGAGCATTATACTTTGGCCTGGCTGTTTAGATAAACAAGGGAAGGACTGATTTCCTGTTGGATACAGCAGACATCTCCCAAACTGTTAACAACATTATGCTCACACATGCAGCTAATGGTCTGTGAAAGAATGTGCAGCTAGCAGAGGAACATGTGCTGACTGATGACTAGATTCAGGCAGGGAGGTTACCCACAGCTTCTTGCTGGATCCAGTTTCCAAGAAGACCAGGCAAGACAACCACTGGCTCTGGTCTCAGTCTTGGTGCCCACATCACCCATCTGATAGGTGCAGCCAGTCCAATTCTTGGAAAAAGCTATACAGGGGTTGTGCTGTTACACTTCTGAGTTGAAAAAGGAAGGATAGGGGAAGACTGGTGGCTGGCATGACTTATAACTAGGTGAGAAATATTTACAGAATACCAACCACCAAATTTCAGGCAGACCCAAAATGTCAGAAGACTTTTACCTCAGCAGACTTTAATCTCAGAGAAATTAAAGCGTTAGAAACCTGAGCTTACTATTCAGAAGGCTAATTTATCTGTATTCGACAAAGACTGCCACTCTAGGAGGAGCATATTAGAATCATGGAGCATTTTCTATTACAAATTCCAGGTGACCTTAGAATTTAGACAGTCAACATATATGAAACAACATATATGCACAGCAGAGTACATTAGCTCTCTTTCTGAATATATAACAAAGGAGCCAGTGGCAGCTACAGAGGGCTCTTCAGTTAGCTCAGCTTGTGAAGGCATGGTCTTAATATGACAAGGGATTTACTTCCATCTGGAAAAGCTCCATGTACTCTGTACCGGATCATGGAAGGCCCTCTTACTTCCAGGCAGTCTTCTCAAAAATAGGCATCACTGATCACAGAAATGGAAGAAGGCCAAAATATGTCAATCCCAACTATTGGAAAATAGAACTAAAAAGTACATTCTCTATTAATGGTAGAAGAAGCAGTATTCCATAACTTTTAGTGTTGGCTGGGAAAAAAAAATCCTTTCTCTACATCTGGTTATAAGAGTAAATCTGAAAGTTGGGGGTGGCTCATTGTTAGCTAAAAAAAAAAAAACATAGGCTCCTAGTCACCTGGCATACAGCATTAGGATGAGAACGAAAGTAGTATCGTGAGAGCATAAGGACTGCAAAAAAGCTGAGTTATAAATATGGGGTTATAGATGAGCATTAACAATGCCCTTAAAAGCTAAAATGTTGTCAGAAAGGGGAAGTACCCTCCAAGGCAAAAAGGCAAATGACAGGAGCAATTATCTCTTTTTTTACTGCCCAAGGTCATTCTTGGCCTTGAAGAATCAAACCAGAGCTAAGGTATACCTCAGAGATATACTGTCCAGTATGAAACCTGGCTGCAATTCCCTGCATTTCCATTCAGAGGCAGCCATACTGTTCAAACAGACCTATCTAGTCTAGAGAGGTCAGCTCTGTGATGATTGAGAGCACAGATGCTGTAGATGCAAGTTAAAGGGGGAGAGGGCTGGGGGAGATGGCTGGACATTGGGCTAAGCAGGTGAGACAGAAGGGTCAAGGAATGACTTATTCAATCACTCAAACTTGGGATGGAGGAACCAAATATTGTACAAGGGATACTGGCAGAACTGACCAAGAATGAGAAAAGCAAGGCTGAGGAAGTTTGAAAGGGCCCTAAAATTGGAACAGCAGCAGGGATAGTTGGGTCAGAACTATGACCCAAGGTTAGTGTTATTTGAAGAATAGTTGAACAGAGCCCCACCCCACCCAACATGTTCTAGGCAATGCTAATATTCCATCATTGTCATGAGCACTAAAATAAAAAATTAAAAAAATGAGACTGTTGCTTTAGCTGAAAACACAATGAAACACTATTTCTTGCCACCTCAGTATCTTCAAGTCTATCCACTACCATTTCTTCAGTGCAGAACTGCTTTCCCAAAATACTGAGAATGCATATAATAGAGATGGATAAAGCCTGAGTTGATGGCTCCAACTTGTTCATGTCCTTTAGGAAATTTCTTACTGCCCAGGGATGTTTACTTTATCCTGGTTGCTCTTCATTGTAATGGATGGTCTGGTGCTGCTTGCCAAGTGCCTCTGGCACAGGCTCAGTAGATCATACCAACCACATGCTGTGTGCCAGATGCTTTGTGCAGGATGTGAGATTTAACAGAGATGGGAAAAGGCAAGAGAATGGAGTGGGAGTATACAAGAAGGGCAGAAAGGGGAAGAGCTACCACACATTAAGGTCAAACAAACTCAGGATAGTCACTTTTGTAGTAAACCTTGGGACAGGGAGATGACCAGCTTTCCACTCAGTGTAGTTCAATAATATCAACAGATCCATTTAACCATGCACAGCATTACATCAACGAAAATAAGAGAGCTGTTCTTCTATTTTTTTTTTGTGTGTGTGTGTGGGAATGACAAAACTGACAAATGCCAGAGTGATACATGTCATAAAATGGACTTTAATATCTCCTTTTCACAACATGCTATTACTGCTCAAACTTGAACTGGTACAATGGTTCCCAAGACTGGCTTCTATGAGGAATGAAGCTGGCATGAGCCCTGGCTGCTGTGCAGCTGAAGCACTCCAGGCACTCATTTCAGTGCAAACTGTGGAATCCAAATACCTACATCTGCTGCAGTTCACCAATTTTGGAGTTTTAGAACTGGCAGTTTAGATTCTGTGTATGTCAAGAACACCAGACACTGTTCTATGTGGCTGACTGCCTTCCATATACCCCTCCTCCCAATATTGCTATTCTCAGCTTCTTGAGGTATTAAGGAATGTCCTGTGTCCCATCACTGCAGGCTTGAATCCTCTGTTCTGTTTTGTATTTGCTTAAAACATCTTGAAGTATGGCCCATGTGAACATTCCTGCCCCATGCAGGGGACTCCTAGAAGTCACACCTTCCAAGTTTCTTCATAGTTGGTGGCTCCCTTCTATGTCCATCACAGTAAGGTGATTCCAAAGAACTGCATTTAGGAGTGAAGACAGACAGAAGTCTATCTTTTATACCTAGTCAGTCCTTGCCTTGATCACTTTATCTCTTTCTTTCGTTAATACATATCTGCATGTACACAGAACTCTGGAAAGCTTCTCTTATAATGAAGACTATGGAAACATTTTCTGAATTTCTGGAATTATCCCTTTCATTGGGTGATATTCAAACAGCAGACTGGTCTCTGCCTTCCCAGATGTCTTCTCGTTGCTTGGCTTCCAACCGTTTTCTCTCTGTAAATAAAGGCAATGTTAAAATTTGACTTTGTTTTAATACAAATTAGAAGGAAAACTTTAGGTAGATTCCTGGCCTTCTCATCTGATTCCAAGAGTTAACACTTTTAACTTTTTAAGTACTTTGGAAGTACAATAGTCTTTATACTTATTACTATACTGAAAAAGAGAAAGATCTGGGGCTAACAAATAAAAAATATATGGAATAACTCAGAACCTGGCAGAATTCTTGTCTTACTGATAACTATTTATTTATTTATTTATTTTATTAATTTCTTTTCTTTTTTTTTCCCTGTACCTCCTAAGACTTCTCATCCCCAATATTGCTCAGGTCTCCTTGGAGACTCCCTGTTAATTATGACATCACTAGCCTCCCACTGGCTCTAGATGGGTGGGGGCCAGGAAGAACTCATTATCACTCTTTTTAAGTATTTCTTTTAATTCTACGTCACAACTGTGTTTATTGCTTCAATATAGTTGTCCATTATTCCCAGTTTAATGATCTTTACAAGTATTTCAACAAAGATCAAGAATATGTTGCAATATTCTCCTTTTACCTTTTTTGCTCAAATAGAAACAGTCACAACTGGGATTTAGTTATGTCTCTATCCTATATGACCTTACTGAAAAAAAAATTTCAGAAGCCAAACAATTTTCAATATTGAAAAATTCAATATTCTCAGAGTACTTCCAGGAGCTAGAATCTTCTGTAATATATAATTCCAATATGGAAAAATGACCATATATAATGGAGGAGAACTAAGTACTATTTCTAAAAACAAAATATACAAATCTTGGCAATCTGATATTTAATTTTTAATATAGAATCTTGCTTCCCCATTTAACATGTTCACCAAGACCAGATAAAAACACACCATACATAGTTTGGTGACCCAAGCACTTCATTAGGTGTCATATATACTAGTTTTAATTTCATGGCTACTCATTCATCTTGATACCATAAAATGTACATGATAAACCTAAGTACTTCCTCCCAAGGGCTATTGTTTAAGATTGATAATGTCTGTAAAAAAATTTTGCAAGTCATGAACCAAGGGGACCGTAGAAATCAAGATGAGTTTAGAGTTAACACTTGCTGTTTTGACATATCTTTCCAAATCAGGAAACTCTCTTATAAAATTCCTATACTATATCAGACTGTACTTTTTAAGGGCAAAGAACTTGTTCAGGAAGCTGACCGGCACTTGGAAATGTGAGAAAGAGAAATTCACTGCTATTTGGGCACCATCTTGTGGCATTATCTGAATATAACAGCAAAGTTACAAAAGGCAAAAAAAGGGTCAGCAAATTCCAAACTGAAAGGTGAATTAATACAGAGCAGGGACAGTCAGCTTCAAGGCAGGCTTGAATTGGGCTGGGATTCCCCAGTAGAAAGTACTAAGGATAACTGGCTTGTCTTAATGATTCTGAGATTTCTTAGGAAGGTACTGTGGTTTTGATTCTTACAAATAGGGAGAAGTTAGGAGGGGCTCTAAGGGCAAAGGCAACCTTGGAGGAATCAATCAAAAACTAGCTCTAAATGCCAAGAAACTGCGAGAAATCAAAAAAGTGAGTTTTGAGAACTCAAATTTTCCAGTAAGTTTAGAAACCTGAATCAGAAAGGTAATATGGAGGGTGGTATAAAAGGCGAAGAAATACAAGAGCAGTACATAAATATAACAACTGGCCCATAATCTACAATTCCAAAATCAAAACAGTTCTGAAAACTAAGTCATGTTTTATTTTTAAAGTTTGGTGTCAAAACTCATCTGTCAAAATGAGTTTTGGCCCCCCCAAAGAGTGGCAAATCCGATTTAAAAGGACAGAGGCTATTTACAGCCTTTAAATATGGTATTCAAAATGCTAACAGTCCGATACTTTGCTGCAGAAATATCAATGTTAATGTGTTTGATTTTGGTGTTATGAAGCATGTATTACAAACACTTATTACCTTTCTAAAATCTGAAACACTTCTGGTCCTAATGCTTTTTAATAAGAGACTGTAGATCAGTATTATCAAATATATATAAATATAAGAGGAAATTCTGGTGGTAAACTATGAGATAACTGGTAAGATTAGAGAAACAAACTGAGAAGCACCAAGAAATAGTGAAAATGTAAGGCATAAATTTAGAAATACACAACATGAAAATAACGGAAAACTATAACTTAGAATGGGACTTAAAAAGACTGTCTTCATTTTAAAGCCGTGAAAACAGAAGCTGGGACAGAGGTTAAGGGAAAGAACTGAAGCTGGAACCCACCCGGGTCCTTAATTCTCAAACCAGCACACTTTATACTATCCTGACATCTTAAAACACAATCTAAAACTATCTACACAAAGGAAAGAATGTGAAGAAAAAAATTTATTGACAGAAAAAAATGTATTGACAGAAAGATAAAGAAAATGCTGTCTCTTTATTAAAGAGAAAGGAAAGCTGATAACAGCTGAAACTATGAAAACAGCTCCTATTAACTTTACCTTCAACTAAAAAAGTAAACTAAAAAGTAAAGAGAAAGCCCAATAGCAGTGGTAAGGGCAAGGTACTAAGGAATAGTACCTAGAAGAATTAGTATGAAATGATTAACCTAAAATATTCACATAAGTTGGTATTGAAGACTTTAATGTCCTAGTATAATAAATAAATTGATATAAATGACTATATTAAATAAGTTGATTAAAATTATGGTGCAGTGAATCACCGCTTTTCATGAAGGAAAGGAAAGTGCTGAAGATTGAAAAAGGGTCAGTTTAGGGTTATATTTTAAAACTATATATAAAGAAAAGGGATGATCCTGTAAATTAAAGACTTTCAAAAATTTACTTTTACATTTAAGAAAATAATGGGGAAAAATCATCTCAAAAATCCATTTATAACCTCCTACAGAGTGATAATCAACATGATTTGTTAAGAACAAGTCTGGTCAAACTATTCTAATTGTCTTCTTTTACAGAGTGACAGATACAGGAGATAAAGGAGAAGAAATAAGAGTAATCCCTTAATTTCAGCAAGGTTTTTTTTATTATTAATTTTTAATGTTTTTAAAAATATAACAAACTCAAACATTCTGAACAATAATTCCATTCTATATATAATCAGTAATTCACAATATCACCACATACTTGCATATATTATCATCATGATCATTTCTTAGAATGTATGCATCAATTCAGAGAAAGAAATAAAAAGACAACAGAAAAAATTCTTACATACCATACCCCTATCCCTCCCGTTCACTGATCACTAGCATTTCAATTTACTAAATTTACTTTAACACTTGTTCCCCCTATTATTTATTTTTATACTGTATGTTTTACTCATCTGTTGATAAGGTAGATAAAAGGAGTATCAGATACAAAGTGTTCACAATCACACAGTCACATTGTGAAATCTATATCATTATACAATCATCTTCAAGAAACATGGCTACTGAACACAGCTCTACGTTTTCAGGCAGTTCCCTCCAGCCTTTCTATTACATCTTAACTAACAAGGTGATATCTATTTAATTCATAAGAATAACCTCCAAGATAACTTCTCGACTCTGTTTGGAATCTCTCAGCCATTGACACTTTATTTTGTCTCATTTCTCTCTCTCTCCTCTCAGTTGAGAAGGTTTTCTTAATCCCTTGATGCTGAGTCCCAGCTCATTCTAGGATTTCTGTCCCACATTGCCAGGAAGGTCCACAACCCTGGGAGTCATGTCCCACGTAGACAGGGGTAGGGTGGTGAGTTTGCTTATTGTGTTGGCTGGAGAGAGAGGCCACATCTGAGCAATAAAAGAGCTCTCTCTTGAGGGTGACTCTTAGGCCTAATTTTTTTTTTT
>PVIY010035853.1:0-25925 GCA_004026745.1 Myrmecophaga tridactyla
TGATTAGATTTAGCATCACTAATTGCAGAAGACACTCCCTTTTGGCTGATTACAAATGGAATCAGCTGTGGATGCAGCTGACGTGATCATGCCCTAATCCTATGAAATGTCCTCATTGCAACAGGCAGGCTAGCGCTTGCCCAATCAGATAAACAGGTACCACAACTTGGCCAAGTTGACACGTGTCCCTAACCATGACACCATGGTAAATAGGACCTTTTGATGGGGGTGATTTTAGCTAGGGTGTGGTCAACTGAATCAAGATGGGTCTTAATCTTATTACTGGAGACCTTATATAGAAGGCCAGAGGGAAACCCATGGGAAGCAGCCAGAAACCAGAAGTCAACAAAACTAAAATAGAAGGGAGAAAACATAGCTTTGTACATTGCTATGTGACAGAAAAACCAAGGGACTCCAAAAATTGCTGGCCAACTTGTTGTGAGAAGATACCTCTCCTGGGAGGAAGCAAGCCTCATAAACAAATTTCTATATGAGCTAATAAATTCCCATTGTTAAACTGGCCCATAATATAGTATTTGTTTTAGCAGTGAGGGCTGGATTTGGTTGAAATGTGTTGGCTTAAACCATGAAATGGGTTGGCTTAAACAATGAGAATTTATTAGCTCACAATTTTGAAGCTGGGAAAATGTCTAAATAAGGCATCATCAGGGCAATGCTTTCTTCCAAAGTCCGGCTGTCAGCATTCCTTGACTCCTCTGCCACATGGCAAAGCACATGATGGAATCTGCTGGTTTCTCCCTTTTGTTAGTGGTTTCATTGATTTCACCTTCTTGCTTCTGTGGCTTTCTCTCTTTCTGTCTCAATCATACTCCATTCATAAAAAATTCCACTAATGGAACTAAGACCCATCCTAATTGAAGAGTGTCACACCTTAACTTAAGTAGCCTCAATGAAAGTTCTTACCTACAATGGATTCACAACCACAGGAATGGTTTACATTGAAGAACATGTTTTGATTAGGTACCTGTATCTTTAAACTACCACAACTGCTGACTTAAGTTTGTTAGTATTTTGCTGAGAAATGTTTTGCATCTGTATTTATAAGAGATATTGTTCTATAGTATCATTTCTTGTGATGTCCTAGTCTGGTTTTAGTGTCAGGGTAATACATGGCTCATAGGATGAGTTGAGATGTGATTCTTCCTCTTCTATTTTATGGAAATTTTCTCAAGAATTTATATTTAATCTTCCATAAATACTTTGGAGAATTCATTAGTGAGGAATTTTGGACCTAAGATTTTTTTGTGTGAGTAATGTTTTGTTTACTTATTGATTCAATATCTTAACTAGTTTAAGGTCTATTCAGATTTTCTGTTTCTTCTTTAATCAGTTTTGGGAGTTTATATTTTTCTAAGAATTTTTCCATTTCATTTAACTATATACTTTAGGGGCATATAATCATGAATAATGTGTCAGCCAGAGCAATAGTGATGTCTACTCTTTCATTTCCCACTTTCACATTTGAATTTTCTCTTTTTGCTTTGGTCAAAGCAAAAACTTCTAATTTCATTCATCTTTTCAAATAATCACTCCTTACTGACTTCAAATAATTCAGATTATATCTGCTGGTTATCTTATTGGCATTCTTTGGAAATGATGAGTCTACATTCTCAGATTCTTTAAAGATTTTCCCTTTGTCTTTCAACATTTTGCTTGTGATGTGCCTGGGTGTAGATATTTTCATATTTATCCTACTTGTAGTTTACTGAAATCTTGCTTGTGTAAATTAAGGTTTTTTTTTCATGAGAATTATTATGTTTTCAGGCGTTATTAATTCAACTATATTTTTTGTTCTTTTCTCAGTCTCCTTTGCTTCTGGTGCTCTAATTAATCACATGTTTCTGCATTTGAATGCCCTGCCTCATTTCTATTAGGCGCTGCTCATTTGTTTATTTACATCATCTCTGTTCTCAGATTGTTCAATCAATATTAATTTATTTTCAATTTACTATTTCTTCTGATACCTCAAATCTACTATTTAACCTCTTTCATGATTTTTTTTTTTCTGGTCATTGCTGTTTTCACAAGCAGAATTTGTGATTGGTTCTCTTTTTGTAATTTCTCTATTAGATATTCTCTTTTAGATAAGACGTTGTCATCACATCTTTCTTCAATCCTTTAATCGTGGTTTCCTTTAGCTCTTAAGATATATTTATGAGAGTTCTTTTGAAGTCTTTATCTGTTAAGTCAATTATATAGACCTTCTCAAACACAATTTCAACTGTGCACATTTGGCCAGTGTATGGATCATATTTTGCTGTCTCTGCATGCTTCAAAGTGTTCCTTTGAAAGTTTGAAATTTTAAGTAATATATTCTAGCATTCACGGTGTTAGACCCTTCAGGCTTGTGTTTTCTTCTTTCTTCTTTTTGTGATTCGTGATTTGACTAGACTAGCTCAGTAAAGTAAATTTCCCTGTCAGTGTGAAGCTTCTAATGTCCCTTTCCAATGACTTTTTTTCCTTCTTAATGTTTAAGCCTGGCTTTCTAGGACTTGCTTATAAGTCATCACCATTGAATGGTATGCCATCGATTTGTGAGAGATTGTTCCCAAGCCCCCTGAACCATAAGATTTTCAGCTTTCACCACTGGGTCTGTATGTGGTTTGGTATCCACATTTTTCCTTGGCCTGTTTTTCCCTGGGGCAGCTCAAAAAATACCACACATTGATTGGCTTAAACAGCAGAAATTTATATCTCACAATTTTGGAGACTAGAAGTCCAAAATCAAAGTATCTCCAGGCCATGTTTTCTCCAGGAATCTGTATTGACTGCTGATGGTGGAATCTCTATCTCATGGTTATTTATTTCTATTCTTCCTCTGTTTTCCTTGTCTGTGTCCCATTTTCTTTGCATATAAGGATGTCAGCTATAGTGGATTAAGACCCACACTCATTCAGCTTGGTCACACCCAAACTCAGAATACCTTCAAAGGTCCTACTTACAAATGGGTTCACGCCCAGAGGACTAGGAGTTAGTGCTTGCACATATCTTTCTCAGGGTCGTAATTCAATATTCAGAAGACTGGTAGCTTTGCAGTCACTCTCTGGATGCTGCTCGGTAATCTTCTCCTGAGTACGCCCATGATCTTCATGATCATTTGCATGATGCTGGTGAGTTGGACTTTCTCTATATTTTGTCTTGACTAAGCTTCTGGCTACTCTTTTACTGGTCAGTTTTCTTTTATTGTTGGCTTCTACTAATTTCTGACTGAATTACCTTTTGTTTTTGAAAAAAAGCTCTGCCATAAAATGTTGTTTAGTCTGATCAGTATAAAAGTTGTACACCTTGACACTGGGAGGGAGGGAAGGTGTAATCATTCTTTGATGCTTTCTCCACCTTTGCCTTGGCAGAAACTCTGAGCAAGAACAGTAGGTGGGTGGAGACTTCGCTTTATTCTGTGTGTTTTATGCAATATATCATGATGTGCAGTTCATGTAAGGAAGAAGCCTGAGACATTCCTGAAGACGTTTACCAGGGTCACCAGCTATGGATACACAGGTTTTGAACTATGCAATTTAACGCCAACATGAGCTGCAAAGTGAAGGATAATGCCTCATAAAGTAAGGCCTCAGGTCTTTGGCCTGTTATTAGTATCAATTCCTGATGAACTTTATATCAGGAGATTTACTCCAGTTCAGATATATTGACTATTTATTTTTGCCTAAAGAGTTATCCTCAATTGTTATTATTCTTATCATTTGATGTTTTTCCTCAACTTTTTATCTCATCTCTGGTTTTATAATTTAATTCAATTTTATTACCCTAGCCCATAAGGTTTGGAACTTTGGCTATTCATTAATTTTCAACTCGACTGAAATGAGTCATGCTTTTAATAGTTCAATTTGGCTCCATTCTACAGTAGGGATAAAAGAAAATTACAGTTTTTCTCTTTGTTTATATTATCTTGAATTGTATAATGGGGTAATTTCTTGATGAGATATAATGAGATTATTTGTTAGCATTTGAAAGATACATGATTCATGATGAAAGGCCTTTAAATAATGAGAAAATGATATCATAATCATTAAACCAAATTATATTGAAGCTATCAGACAAATAGCTCAACCTGGATTTTCTCCTTTTCTCCAAAAGTAATCTGAGCCAAAAATGTATATGCTATTATGCACATTTGACATGTTCTAGGGAATTTTTATGTATTGCCAGGAGGAAGAGAAAAATATTCATCAATCACTTTGTATTTAAAAAAAAAAACACACTTTACCAAGACTGTAAAAGTAGTAATTTGCAAGTAAGAAAGTCATATTTATGTTTTGTATTGTTTATGCTTTCACAAGAAATTTTCTTACATTTAGAGCTAATTGTTAATGTCTAGCCTGCAATTTCCCAAGGGGTTTGACTTATGGGAGCTTCTGCAAAATAATGGTATAGGCTTAGAGGAGAGGAGAAATACTGTAAGCCAAATGACTTCATCATTTCACTCTCTACTTTCCTCACTTCATGTTACCAAATATCACCTCTCTCCTTCATTCTGAGCCATGGAGTGGCAGTTGGGAATTTCCTCAGTCTTATAGACTCTATAAGGAAGAGAGTAAGAGTAATTTCCTAATATAATATTCATATGTATTTCTATTTTTTTTTTGCATGGGCAGGCACCAGAAATTAAATCTGGGTCTCTGTCACACTACTTCAGAAGTCTAATATTTGAATAAGAGAGTTGTATTAAAGCCTTTTAAATGTGAGAGGATTTATTTGGAGGTCATCTCTAGAGCAGATTAACTTTAAGATATTTTTAGCCAAGCCAAATCAACATTAGGAAAAAAAACCCTAAGCACCAAAGGCATTTTAACCCAATTATCTGTATGAATCTATCTAATATATTTACAGTCATAGTTGCTGTTGTATTTGACATTTTTATTCTTCAATGTCACTTTCCATTAATGGACTGCTTCTGCTGCTGCCATTTGATGACTTCTCCATAGTCATTTTACTTCATTAACTGATTATTTTCTAATTGCTATTTTATGCCACTGTTTGATTCATCAGCTTTTAATGTTCCACTTAATTTACTTCTTTGTCTAAATGACATGAGAGAGAATGTGCCTGAATTTATTATTTAGCTTCTGGATTCCGATGTAGTGAGGGCTTATTTTGGTGGTTCCATTTTCTAGATAACAGAACTAAGAAAATATTTCTATATCCCACTCAAAAATATTCCAATAAAGTATCCTTACACCTTGCCTTTTTTGCCTTTTTCAATTTTTTTCAAATACGATAGCTTTAGACATCCCTAAATGTACATTTGGTTGTATTTTAAAAATGTATGTTGCATCATTTTCAGTCTATAAGATTTTAGTCTTTAAGATTTCTCTTGACAGTATTTGAAATCAGAATTCAAGTTATATATAATATAAACTGGTAAAAATTTAAATCAGAAAAATAAAAATTAAAGACATTGGTGAATCAAGCAAGTGTGTTTGGGGGACCTTATCATTAGAATTAGGATTAGAAAAAGTAATTTAACTAAGATCATGGATTATCTCCTATGCACAAATGTTTAGGTTCTCATATAGGCACTAAGAAATTTCAAACTAGTTCAAGCAGGGAAATAACATGGTTAGAAAATATAGGACAAAAAAAAGTGGGGGACACAGGCAGGGAAACACTAAAAGAATTAGAAGAGTTTATGCAATGGCTGGATCAAGTTAAAGCCAAGAATATTATCAGCCTTACTTCTTCCATAATTCTATTTTCAAAGAGGAACCACTCTAAGCTCTATGTGCCTTATGTGAAGTTCAGTGAATTAGAGTTTGTTATTGTTATTTTTGTTTTACCATATATTGGATTTTCCTTAATTTTTGAAGATTTCCCAGACATAATGATGTGTTCATAAATGGAAAATTTTTCAGAACTTCATTTTCTTAACCCTGTTTTAAGTAAAAGAGACTGATAGCCTTCATAAAAATCTATGCAGTGACTATGGAGGAGTAAATGATAGTAATTTATTTTAACTATATGAGTTTCCGTGTGTGAGGCCACCCATCAGTTGGATAGATCGTTTGGGGAGACAAAGGCCAGCAGTGCTATAGTAGCTGGCAAGATCTTTCCCTCAGCATCTGAATTGTTAAATTATTTTATGTTTTTGTCACCCGACATACATGAGTCAATACAATGGCTTCAAACAATTTACCAAACTAAGAAATACTAGCAATTCAATATCAAGTATTATTTTAATATCTTGGATAATTGTCTGGAAAACTAGAACTTAATTTTAAATTCATTAGATAAAATTGTGACTAATTTAGGAAAATTTAACCTCAAGAATGGCTGAGGTAAAGGCAAAGGAGTTTTTGCAGAAGTAATAAGTTTTATTAAGATTTTTGTTTGTCCTATATTATATAATGCCAACTTAATATCCTCTATGTCAGCTCAAAATTTTGAGAATAAATTAAAGCAGGAAGCAAATCCAAGATATAACAGGTCTATAGAGAAATCTTTAAAAATATTAATGCGGATTTTCCTGAAAAATTTAAAACTTTGAGTCTTAAAGAGGAGTGTGTTTTCTGGTGTTGCTCAATTGGTCTAGACGTGACAACAGCATCCATATAGTTTGACATGCACTGTTAGAACTTCAATTTATGGTTGACATTCAGTGCAGAATTTTTTAGAAAATGTACTTACAACAAATAAATGGAGTTTGTTTTTTAATTCATCTCCAAGGTGTGAAATCTTTCCTTACTTCGTTTTGCACTCCCACCAATGTTCTAATAGAGGTTTAAAATCATTTATTCTACTTAAGGATTTTCAAAAATGAAAGAGAAATAAGTAAAATTTTGGAATCATATTTGGGCAATATTTTGTTCTAATTGGTTAAAATGTTTTACGTGGTTTTAATACTTATGAATAGTTTACTAATTTATGTTAGGAATGATGTTAGGCAATTCCAGATTTTTTTCTGATGGATAACTTGGTCCTTAACCCAAACAATACAACCCAACAATTGAAAAGCAAGCTGTTTAATATAGCACAGAGCAGAAAATAGTTTAATTGTGTTTTTAATCATAATTTTTTGAAACAGATGTTCTAGAACATTCTTATTTGTGTGTTTTTCTATACAAAGTCAATTATAGCCCTTAAGGCATGAGATTTAAAACAGTTAGAATACAAAGTAATACCCTAAACTAGGAGGAGGGCATGGATTTTGATGAATGCAATCATTATTTAGATGTTTGTCAAAGAAACATCTTAAAATTTCTTTAAAAAATGGGTTACTATTGCTTAATTAGTGAAATTGGTGCTAGAAGAGATGACTACAAAATCATTTGGAACATTCTTTCAGGCAGCAGAATAAAGCCTTCTCCTCCCCATCAATTTTTCTAGAAATAAAACAAAACTCATTACCATCATTTAGGGCAAAAGGGATCAGTATCCTAGTCAGACAGATGGTTCAATAAGCTTCCTAATGAAGGTCATCATCCTATTCTGGATTTTTTTGCAGGCTGACTCAACAGGAAAACAAAACAATTATCACAGGATCCCTATACTCAGACAGTAAAATTTCCAATAAAGAACTCCGAAATTTTGGCAGGTGCTTCAGAATATCTTCCAACTTCAGCCCTTGCTACTCTCCCTGCTACCACCACTTATTCTCCAGGCCTCAATTACCTCATCTGTGAATTACTGTAATCATTTCTCTCTTCAATCCCTGACCTTCCACATCCCAAAAAGCTTTTCACATTACTTCTAGAGTAATTTTCATTAAACCTCAATCTCAAAACATAATTTTCTTATGTTCAGGAATGAAAAAATATATTTCATATTTGGAATAAAAATGTAGTGCCTGATTTTTAAGCCTTCCATGTTCAGATCCCATCCAAATTTTGCTTTTTTTTTATTATCCGAAGTAAGTCTAAGCTTGATTTAGACCTCACTTAATGTTTGCTTTCACTGTCTTATTGGCAACTAGTTCATGCTTTTTTCATAATGTTTCCTAGCAAGGAATGCCCCTAGTTTTCTCATCCTATAAAATAATATCCCACATTCTGTAGTGCTCCTGAAGATATCAGAAGACAACTTTTCATCTGCCCGCTACAAAACATGCAACTGTACTAAAAAGAGCTGTCCATTCTTATTTGAGGCCAATAACTCCACTTATGTTTTGGTTTGAATCCTTTCATCATCTCAGCTTTGATTTATCACACTTCCTTTTTGGTATTCACCATTTCCACAATTGAATCTGATTTTAAAACAAAATTTCTGCTTCCATGTCACCTCTCTATTCTTTCTTCTCTATTCTTTGGCTCCAGCCAGTAAGTTTTTTTCTGAAAATATCTGCAGCCAGATTTCCTTCATTTTTCACACCAGATATTAAATGGCTTAATCAGTTAATCACCACTTAGGTAACTCAGACAATACTAAAAAGAAGAGATTCATGATTGAACTGAAAAAACATTATCTTCTCTCAGTGAATTATAACATCATCAAACCAGAAACCTAGAAGTCATCTATGCATATTTTCTTGCTTTTACCTTCCAAAACGAATGAGTCATAAAATATATCAATTTTATCTTCCAAATACCATTTTAAACTATATGCTTCTTTTCTGCTTCCATACTTCTTCTTCCACTTATTTTTCCATACATTTTATCCTTCTTTTTAATTTAATTAAAGAAGTTGTAGGTTTTAGAACAATCATGAATGAAGTACTGGCTTCCCATATATCACCTTGTTATTGCACCTTGCATTGGTGTGGAACATTTTTTACAAGTGATGAACGCACATATTTATAATTGTACTATCACCTTCATTCATCTGCCCCATTCCAAGGAGACCACTCACCAACTATGGTCTTGTTTCTAATAAATGGAATTTTTTCTTCTTCATCTCACTTGCCCCTTCAGCAGGATTCAATGTTATTAATAATCCTCTTCTTTAGAAATGCTCTCCTTTCTCAGGTAACATGGCATAACTATCTCCAGCCCCCTTTTTTTCAGTAGAGAAAGATAGCCCCTTCTCTAGTTCATTCTTAAATAGACCATTCAATATTTGACTTTTACAAAGTTCCATCAAGGCCATCAAGGTCTTTGTGGGGTGTTTTGCTGTTTTTTTATTATTATTATTATTATTGGTTGCTCTTGTTTTCTCTTGAGAGTTGGATTTATACATGCCTGAGGCTTCCAAGTCCACATACATGTACTTTCCTTCCATCCCGGTCTATTTTTACTAAATAAAGCCTTCACTGCTCTCCCGGCTGAAATCAAGTCCATTGTTAAATGCTCTCACACACCATGTAATTTCCCTTCATTGCCCTTATCACAGGTTTAATTTTTACCTAATTGTGTGATCCTTATTTCAATATATTTCACAGACATTAGACATCTAGGCAAGAAATTTAGCATCATAACTTTTATTTTATTATTTATTTTGATTCTTCGTACTTGTCATATACAGGTTCTTAATAAATATTTGATGAATTAATTAATTATTGAAATAATTACTAAACTAATGTACTTTCAGTGGCTCCAAATTGAGAATAGACAATGACTCAAACATGTTCAAAACCACATTCATGCTTTTACTTTAAAACCTGTTTCTCCTACAGTGCTCGCTCCCAGTGAATATTATCACCATCTTGCCAGAAAGCAGCTCTTTTCTCACGTTTGTCATATCTAGAAAATGTTAAGGCAGAATTATTTGACAATATATTATATTATCTAAAAACATGTCACTTTTGCCTTGGTGAAAAATTACTGCCTTGTCTATGAACCAGACTGTACTAAAATGAGTATCTATTTCTTTTAGATATAAGAACATATGTAAATGTCACACAAGAGAATATATTTATATGTTTATTGATCTTGAGAAATAAGGAAAAAGCTGATTAATTGTAAGATCATTATCCAGTTTTTGAATAAATATTGGTATACTTTAATTGCATGTCAACAAAGAAAAGAAAGAAAATGTACTGTTTTTCTCCATAGTGGGGGCACTCGGATTGCAATCTCTGAAACTTATTTGAAAATTAAATGTATTGAGGGGAGCGAAAGGTAGTTCAGTGGTAGAATCCTTGCCTGCCATGCAGGAGCCCTGAGTTGGAGTCCTGGACCATGCATTCCCCCTCACCCCAAAAAAAAAAAAAAAAAAAAAAAAATCAACAAATGGTGCTGCCATTATGAGATTGCATGAAAGGGAAAAAGAATGAAATGTGACCCCCACTATAAAGCATACAATTAGATTCATTGATTTTTGTTACCCATGAGTGAAAAAAATGTCATATTCATTTGAAGATACACTAGGATCAACAAGTTGAATGAAGGCACAATAAGACTTTTGCACAATTTGGTGATCCTGTCCTTATATTTACATTCTGTAACAGAATATGGCCTTTTCTTAATTACAGAAGAATGTCATATGGCATTTTCATTTCAAAGCAATGTCCATCTGGTAAATCATTCAGCCTTTGGAAATTTAAATGTAACAAATATTCCATTAGGTGGCCTTAATGTATATTATTCATACGGAAGTAAACCTGGTTATATTTGATGCTAAAAAAAATACACTTTCAGGACTTTTCTTTTCAATAAAACCACCTTATTTGTTCTAAAGTGTCAATGAATTAAATGTTTATTGAATTAATCATTCCTGTCATGTCATGGGGTAATAAAACAAAGCAGGAATGATACTAAAAATATATTTTGCCGTCACTCAAAAAAAAATAACAAAATGGATGTACTTTAGTTTCTTTTGAAATACAGTTATGAAAGACAATAGTATGACTCAAGATATTGCTGCTTACAGAATAAAATGACATCTAGTTTCTAAAATTATGTGAACAATTTTAAATCAAGTCTGAACTGAGAATTTCTTGTGTTCTACATTGTTGAAAAATCCTACATCCAAGCAATTCAATCAGATTTTGATCTGAAATTTTAATATATTACTCAGGACTTCTATGGTTACAACTGTAATTTCCTGAAATTAAATTGAATGAAATGTTACTTATATATTTTGAGAGATCATTGCCAACTAAAAGGATTGAGATTATGTGCCTAAAGGGGCACAAAGGAATAACTTTCTTATAATTTCCAATTTACTTTAATAAAACCACACTGATTAAACTAAGCCAGCAGTTATAAATGTTTATACACACGCCCAACATATACAAACAAACAGCATGTATATGTGTGTTTAGCCTAATTCAGCCAAAGGTCTAACAGATTGTAGCCCAACTTTGAAGATTGAGTTGTTTTTTAATGAAAACCTATATTAACTTGGCGTGTTGCAAATTGGCTTAACAAAACTTTCCATGTACAGCTATTGATATTTTCTTTTGTTTGAACATTTGAAATCAGCACTAATTTGAGTTAAATTAATCCCATAAGACTTCTGAGTTCCATGTAAGAAAATAATGACCATGAAACCTGCTTTGTTTCCTAGACATAGTCTCTTCTCTGTCCATTTAAAAACTGTTTTATCATTGAAAGAAATGTTCACTCAAGGCAATATGACATATTTAGAAATGAGATTAGTTAACATTAAAAATTAATGGTAGGCAGTCAGAATTCTCCAAATCCATCTCTGTATATGGGAATTTTCTATAATCAAGTGTCAGATATCATTATGAAGGGTGAACAATAAAGGACTTGCTAGATCGCTTATATCTATTCATACAACTGGTGTTGTGTGTCTATATGACGCACAACCAACATAGCTTAAAACTTTCACAATTTAAATATTAATAATTCTAAGAATAATCTATTTAACAGACAACTATTTCAAAGTGAATACCCAAACAAACATTTATACAAATTAAAAAAAAAAGTCACTAAATAAAGCCTATCGTTTAGAAGTAAAGGATAGCAGAAGTGTTGATCCAATGTTTTTTGAGAGGGGACTTCTGCATAAACAATAGCTGACAAAACCTGGAGTATATCTTCCCAATTAGAGCCACTTGTATCAAGTTCAAACAGTACACACTTGACTTGTGTGTCTAGCTCTGGGAGACTAGATTAATTGAGAGCACATCTCCCACCAAGAACAACAAGAAATATATATATCTATTTGAAGGCATCAGAGCACTAATAAGGCAATGAGGACTTGGAGTTCTTAGACCTTTAGAGAGGAAATAACTGCAGAGAGGATCTCAGCCACACTCAGAGTCCAAAATCCATCAAATACCAGTAGCTTTGGTAAATGTATGTGATTTTCTGTTGGAAGCCGTAAGGGGAAACTTCTTAGAAGTACGGGTGCAATGAAAATAGACAATACCCATCGAAATTCAAATTCAGATATTTATTAGCTCATTCTCAGATTGGATTAGATGGAAATATACCTCACATATATCTGCCAAAAAATATATACTCTTGGGTGGGCCACAGTGGCTCAGCAGGCAGAGAGTTCTCACCTACTATGCCAGAGACCTGGGTTTGATTCCTGGTGCCTGCCCACGCAAAAAGAAAATACATACTCTCTGAAGCAAGATAAAGTCATCCAAAAGATCACATTGTTTATAATTTTTTTCAAGCGTATTATTCAATTTCAACTTTAAAGCTCTAGCAAAATGAGACAAAATCAAATAAACAGCAATGAAGAAAACAAAAGGATTTAGATGTTTCTTTCAACAAAGTTTTCAACTAAACTGTGATTTCAAAAGAGAAAAGGAATACAAAATAACAAGAAAGAGTAATCCTAGGCCTGAAATTGTAATAATTGAAAATAAGGACCTACTAGATGGCTATAAAAGTATATTTGACATATTTTAGGAAGAAGACAGGTCTTTATAAACTATCCACATAGATCATGGAAAGAAAGAAGAAAATAAACAGTATAAGAGAAATGAAAACCAATCTGAAAAAGAAGTACACAGTTTTTTTTAACATAATCTGTATAATTAGAGATCATTAAAATGAGAATAGAGATATTTGCATAAAGAAATATTTTAAGGTATAAAAACTGTGAACTTCCTAAAATCAAGAAGAAAGTAATCAAATACGTGTTTAAGAATTTATAAGAAGGAAGAATTTCCAAGGAAGGTGATGCAGTGGGTGGCTCCAAGACTCTCTCCTCTCTAGAACAGCTAGTGGACAGGCAGGAATTGTCTGAAACAACTGCCGCAGGACTCTGGAAGCCAGGAAAGCCCTGTATAGCATCCAGAGATGAGCCAGAGGAAGAGGCTGAAAAACTATGGGAAAAAGCTGCAAGGAGCTTGCTCCATATATGCTACTGGCATCCATAACCCATTCTCAACATGGGTATCCTAGAGGTCTGGTCCCTGGGTAGCTCTTATGGATGGAGAAGGGTGTGGAAATATTCTTCCTCAAGAACAGGGGTGGTGGAGGTGAAGGGCCAAGCATTAATCATTGCTTTTGATTGGTGGATTCGAATTGCTGGACCTCGGATCTGAGCTGTGGATTCAGCCAGCTCAGACAGGGAATACTCTGACCATTGTTTCAACCCTGCCCTGACAGGGGCCTAGGCTGTGATGGTTAAAGACATAGTGCCTGCAGCTGTGAAGAGTAGGTCGCTGAAGTGCACCACCTGCTGGGCAGTCCAGGAAAGCACAGCTTCACAGATTCTCAGAAAAATCTTTCGGCAGCTTTCCTGACCCTCTCCCAAGGCTTTTTGGAGCTTTGTTTTGTGGGTTTCTGGTGCCCTTTTGACTGGAAAATATTGGAAAAGTTCTCTGTGGGGTGACCCTCTGCACAAAATTTGCCCTCCAGGCAAAAGCCAGCTAAAGGCAACAAAAGGAGTGTAAATAAATCTTCATAGGCAAAACAAAAACGGACAGAACAGATCAAGACTCCCAGAGAAGGAACAGAGGAAAGGGAGCTTTCTGCTGGGAGTAAAACAATTGCACAAATAGTTGAATCTGAAAAATTGTACCACACATCAGAGCCAAAAGCAGATATAAAAGAGCTGAGAAAATCTGATCAGTTAAATACAACCTTATCTAAAGGTTTAGAAAAATTGAACCAAGTGTCAAAGAAAAGCTTTAATACAAAACCAGTCAACAATAAAACCATAGGCAAGAGTGAGAAACTGATCTTCAGAGTAAACTTAGATAATCAAGATAATCAAATACCGAGACATCATCACAAAACTACAAGGCATACTATGAAACAGGGACATATGGCCAGCCAAAGGAATAAACCAAAACTTCAAAGGAGCACAGAATTTGGAGAAATTAGTCAAAGATATCCAACAATTTTCCTAAATCTTTTCAGGGAAATGAAGGAAAATATGGCTAAAGAGATAAAGGATATTAAGAAGACATTGGATGAGCATAAATAAGAACTTGAAAGAATAAAAGGAAACAGAAATTATGGGCATAAAAGGCACAATAAAAGAGAATAAAAATAAACTAGAGTCAAAACAGCAGATTTGAACAGGCAAAAAGTAAGGTCCATGAACTAGAATAAAGGAAATTCAGTTTTTTACAGACAGAAGAGCAGATAGAGAAAAATATAGAAAAAACTTGAGCAGGGTCTGAGGGATGAGAATGAAAATGAAAGTCCACAAACATACATGCCTTGGAGAACAAAAAAGAAGGGGAAAAGGAAAGAAATTGGGCAGAAAGAATATTTGAGAAAATAATGGCCAAAAAGTCCCCAACCCTTATGAAAGACCTAAATATACATATCCAAGAAGCTCAATGTAGTCCAAACAGAATAGATTCTAACAGACCTACTCCAAGACACATGCTAATAATGTCAAAGATAAAAAGAGAGTCCTGTAGAGCAAGAGAAAAAAACAATTCATCACATAAAAGGGGACCACAATAAGGCTAAGTGCTTATTTCTCATCAGAAACCATGGAAGCAAGAAAGTAGTGGTAAGATGTATTTAAGATCATGAAAGGGAAAAACTGACCAACAAGCATTCTTTGTCTGGCAAAACTGTCCTTTAAAAATGAAGGAGAGTTTAAAATATTCACAAATAAACAGAAACTGAAAGAGCTTGTCAACAAGGGACCTGCCCTATGAGAAATACTAAAGGGAGGCTTGCAGGCTAAAGGAAAATGGCAGGCAAGAGAGGCTTGGAGAAGAGTGTAGAAGTGAAGATGATCAATAAGGGTAACTGAAAGGGTTAAAAGTGAACCAAAAATAAGATATCACATAAAAAAACAAATGACAAAATGGTTGAATCACTGCATTTAGAATGATTACACTGAATGTTAAAGGATTAAACTACCCAATCAAAAGACAGAGATCAGCAGAATAGATAAAAAGTCTGATCTAACTATATGCTATCTACAAGAGACTCACCTTAGACTCAAATGCCCAACTAAGCTGAAAGCGAAAGGTTGGGAAAAGATATTTCACACAAATAGTAACCACAAAACAGCTTTGGAAGCAATATTAATATCAGGCAAAATAGACTTTGAATGCAAAACTTTCATAAGGGACAATGAAGAGCACTCTATATTAATAGAAAGGGTAACCAACCAAGAGCTAATAACCATCAAAAATCTTTATTCAGCTAAGCATGGTGCCTCAAAATACATGAGGCAGATACTGGCAAAATTGAGGGAAGAAGTAGATGTCACTACAATAATAGCTGGAAACATCGATACACCACTTACATGAATAATAGGGCATCTAGGCAGAGAATCTGTAAGGAAAAAGAGAACTTGAATTATATTATACATGGACTAGACTGAACAGACATATCCAGAACATTGCACTCAAAAACGACTAGGATATATATTCTTCACAAGTGTTCATGGAGCATTCTCCAGAATAGACCACATGTTTGGTCACAAAACAAGTATTAATAAATTAAAACAGACTGGAAGAATGCAAATCATTTTCTCTAACCATAATGGAAGGAAACTGGAAATCAATAATCATAATGGAAAATTCACAAATGGAAATTAAACTGCACAGTCATAAACAATCAGTGGGTTAAAGAATAAACTACAAGATAAATCAGTAAATATCTCAACAATAAAACATATCAAAATTTAAAGGATGCATGTTCTAGTTTGCTAGCTGCCGGAATGCAACACACCAGAGACAGATTGGCTTTTAATAAAAGGGGATTTATTTTGTTAGTTCTTCAGAGGAAAGGCAGCTAACTTTCCACTGAGACTCTTTCTTATGTGGAAGGCACAGGTTGGTCTCTGGTGGTCTTCTCTCCAGGCCCCTGGGTTCCAACAACTTTCCCCAGGGTGACTTCTTTCTCCATCTCCAAAGGCCTGGGCTGAGCTGCAAGTGCTGACATGAGGAATGCCAAGCTGCTTAGCCTGTGCTACCTTGCGTTCTCTCATTTAAGCACCAGCCAATTAAGTCAAACGTCACTCATTGCAGCAGACACGCCTCCTAGCCGACTGCAGATGTAATTAGCAACAAATGAGGTTCACGTACCATTGGCTTATGTCCTCAGCAACAAGACTAGGTACGCTCACCTGGCCAAGTTGACAACTGAATCTAACTAACACAATGCAGCAAAGGAGTGGTCAGAGGGAAATTTACAGCTCTAAATGCCATATTAATAAATAAGGAAGACTTAAGCATGCCCTGCAGAAGCAAGAAAAAGAAGAGCAAACGAATCTTAACACAAGCAAAAGGAAAGCAATAACAAAGATTAAAGAAGAACTAAATGAAATTGAGAATAAAATACAGCAAAGAGAATTAACAAAACCAAAAGTTGGTTCTTGGAGCAAGTCAATAAATGTAGCAAACCCTTAGCTAGTCTGACAAAGAAATAAATACAGAATATGTAAACAAATAAAATCAGAAATGAGAGGGGAGATGTGTTGGTTTGAAATTGCTATGTACCCAGAGAAGCCATGTTTTCTTTCCTAATAAAATCTTGTTGTGGCAGACCTATTGTTTAGGGTGGAAACTTTGATTGCATTATTTTCCTGGAGATATGGCACAGGCTAGTGTGGGTGTGACCTTAGATTAGACAAAGATGTGACTCCATCCATCAAGGTAGGCCTTGATTAGTTTACTGGAGTCCTTTAAAAGAATAAACATTTTGGAGGAAGATCAAATGCTCCAGAGCTAAGAGAGATGCAGACATTTGGAGATGTTGGAGTGTCTAAAGAGAGAGGAGAGGTCTAGACAGGGATGTGTGGAGATGCAGAGCCCTGTAGACTTTGTCATGTGCCTTTCGATGAGATGCTAAGCAAGTCAGAACCCCATGATGTGTCTTGGAGGAGCTAAGTGAAGTCCCACACAAGCTTAAAGAGGAAACCACTGGTATCAGAAGCTGGAAACAACAGAACTGAGAACAAGAACCAGCAGAAGCCAGGCACATTCTTCTCCATGTGACAGACATTGGCCTTTCTTGAGTCTATGTATCTTTCACTGGATGCCTTAATCTGGACTTTTTTATAGCTTTAGTACTGCAAATGTGTAACTTAATAAATTCCCTTTTCAAATGCCTTTCCATTTCTTGTGTATTGCATTCCAGCAGCATTTATAAATCCAAACAGGAGACTTTATTACTAGCCTCATGGAAATGAAAAAAGGATCATAAGAAGATATTATAAACAACTGCATGCCAACAAACAACTTAGATTAAATGGACAAATTACTATAAACACATGAAAATGCTATAATGACTCTAGAAGAAACAGAATACCTCAATAGGCCAATTATAAGGGAAGAGACTCAATCAGTCCCCAAAAACCTCCCAACAAAGAAAAGATCAAGAGCAGATGTCTTCACATGTGAATTCTACCAATCACTCTAAGAAGATTAATGCCAATCCTGTTCAAACTCTTCAAAGGAACTGAAGAGGGGAGAACACTAACTCATTCTATGAAACCAACAGCGCTCTAATACCAATTATATAATATCAGATATTATAAGAAGAGAAAATTACAGATATTATAAGAAAAGAAAATTACAGACCAATATCTATAATGAATACAAATGTACATATTTTCAGCAATATAGTTGTAAATAAAATGCAACAACATATTAAAAAATCATAAACCATGATCAAGGGGGTTAATCTCAGGTGTGCAAGATGAACAACAGAAAAAAATCAATTAATGTAATACACCAAATTAACAAAACAAAGAGGAAAACCCACATGATCATCTCAATAGACACAGAAAAGGCAGTTGACAAAATCCAGTATCCTTTCTTGATTAAAAAGGTTGTGATAGGAATTGAAGGAAACTTCCTCAACATGATAAAGGGAACATATGAAAAACCCACAGATAATATCATACTTGGAGAAAGACTGAAAACTTTCTTTCTAATGTCTGGAACAAGACAAGGATACCCACTATTACCACTGCTATTTAAAATAATGTCAGAAATCCTAGCTAGAGCAGGGTTTCAATTTGTAAATGCTGCTGGAATGCAATATGCCAGAATTGGATTGGATTTTATAAAGGGGATTTAAGTCACAAGTTACAATTCTAGGGCCAAGAAAATGTTCAAATTAAGAAACCAGCAAAAGGAAACCTTCTTTCTGGAAAGGCAACATCCAGGTTCCTCTGTTACATGAGAAAACAAGTGTCTGGCCTGAGCTTGTCCTTGTTCCTGGTTTGTTGCTTTCATCTTCTGATCCCAGTGGCTTTAACACTAAGTGTCTATAGGCCCTCACCTAACTTCTCCAGAGCAAATATTAGATTTCATCTCTTATCTTAGCATCTCCAAGCTTCTGTGTCTTGGTTTTATTTCTTTGTTCTCCATGTCAGTTCTCCAAGCATCTCAAAGCATCTGTATCTAAGCATATGCTCTGTGTTGTATCTGAACTCTTTTTATCTCCATAAGCTCCTTTAAGGACTCCAGTAAATTAATAAGGTTTAACTTGAATGGGCAATATGACAACTCCATGAAAATAATCTAATCACAAGGTCTCACCCTAAAGAATAGGTCTGCCTCTACAAGATTGGTTTATTTTTAAAAGAACATGTTTTTTCTAGGGTACATTAATTTTAAAAGAACATGGTTTTTCTGGGGTACATAACAGTTTCAAACCAACATAGGAAAATAGGCAAGAAAAAGAAATAAAATGTATTCAAATTGGAAAGGAAGAAATAAAACTTTCAACTATTTGACATGGTCTTCTATGTAAATATGGTCCTATATATAGAAAGTCCTGAAAAATCTGCAACTAAGCTACCAGGGCTATTGAGTAAATTCAGGAAAGTGGTAAGATGCAAGATCAACATGTAAAAAATTAGCAGTATTTCTATACACTAATAATGAGCAATCTGAGGAGGAACTCAATAAAAAATCAATTTACAATATCAAATAGATGAGTCAAATATCTAGGAATAAACTTAACCAAGGAGGTAAAGGACTTGCACATAGAAAACTACAAAACATTGCTAAAAGAAATCAAAGAGGACTGTGCTGGTTTGAAGCTATTATGTATGTCAGAAAAGCCACATCCTTTAATCCTCATTCAATATTGCTGGGTGAGATCTTTTTTATTATTTCCATGGAGATGTGACTCACCCAATTATGGGTGGTAACTTTTGATTAGGTGGTTTTCATGGAGATATGTCTCCACCCATTCAAGGAGGGGTTGCTTACTGGAGTCCTTTAAGAGGGAACCATTTTGGAAAAAGTTTTAGAGCCAACAGAGCCTGCACAGACAGAGATCATCAGAAGTCAACAAAGAAAATATCCCTAGGAAAGCCATATGAAATGAGAAGAGAAAGCTAGCAGACATCACCATGTGCCTTTTTAGGTGAGAAAGAAATCCCGAACATCATTAGCCTTCTTGAGCCAAGGCATCTTTCCCTGGGTGCCTTAATTTGGACATTTTTATAGGTTTGCCTTAATTTGAACATTTTCACAACCTTAGAACTGTAAAATTGCAACTTAATAAATTCATCTTTTAAAAACTATTCCTTTTCTGTTACATCACACTCCAGCAGCATTTAATAAACTAATAGAAAGACCTAAATAAATGGAAAGACATTCCATGTTCATGGATTGGAAGACTAAATATTGTTAGGATGTCAATTCTACCCAAATTGTTTACAGATTCAACACAGTCCCAAGCAAATTTCCAACAGCCTATTTTGCAGAAATGGAAAGCCAATTATCAAATTTATTTGGAAGGGTAAATGTTTCTAAATGGCCACAAACATCTTAAAAATAAGAACAAAGTGGGAGGACTCATACTTTGTAACTTTAAACGATGTTACAGGGCTATAGTAGTCAAACAACATTGTATTGACATAAAGATAGACATATTGACCAACAAAATTTAGTCAAGTTCAGAAATAGGTCTTCACAGCTCTGACAAGGCTTCAAAGTCCACTCAACTGAATCAGAACTGTCTCTTCAACAAATGGTGCTAGAAGTGCTGGATATTCAAATGCAAAATAATGAAATAGGGTCCTTCTTTCACACCTTGTACAAAAAATTAACTCTAAAACAGACCAAAGACTTGAATATAAAAGCCAGGTCCATAAAATTCTTAGAAGAACATAGAGGAAAGCATCTTGAAGATCTTGTCTTATGCAATGGTTTCTTAGACTTTACACCTGAAGCAAAATCTACAAAAGAAAAAAGAGAAAAATGGGAAATCCTCAAAATTACAAACTTGTGTGCCTCAACAGATCACTGAAAATGATTTACACTAAGAAATAGGTCACACGAATTGCCTGGGTATAGCCACACAGAAAAAGTAGGATTGAGTTCTTAAATACAAAACCATTTATTTCTAAATAGGTGGCATTGTTTTAAAAAATGGCGCAAAACATTTTGAATGAAAAGTAACAACACTAAATTGTGAATCTAAAATTGGGTAAAATGAGTACTTTTGGGTTGTGTATGCTCCCAAAATACAAATTACACAAAACAACAACCATAGAACTGTACAACATAGGCTGAACTCCAAAGTAAACTCTGGACTGTAATTAATAGTATAATTATAATAATGTGTTTCATCAATTGTAACAAAGATACTATACTGACACAAAATGTTAATAGAGGAAACCATGGGGGATGGGGAAATGTGTACTTAGGAGTTCTTAACTTTCTGCATGAGTTTTCTGTAGATCAACAATTCCTCTAATGAAAAAAAACTGAGAAAAAAAAGGAATTCATAAGAAAAACAAGCAGGAAAAATGGACAGTCATTGTGCTAGTTTAAAAGTATTTCATACCCCAGAAGAGTCATGTTCTTCTAATCCAATCTTGTTTGGGCAAAACAACTGTTGGGTGGGAACTTTTGATTAGATTGTTTCCACAAATATGTGATCCCCTCATTCAAGGGGGATCGTAATCACCTCACCGGACCCTTTAAGAGGGAAACATTCCGGAGAAAGCTTAAACATAAATGTTTGGAGCTGCAGAAGGAAAATACAGGAGATGCCAGAAGGACCCACAGGGGCTAAAAGAGCCATTTGAAACAGAAGCTGGGAGTGTAGGACAACAGGCATCACCATGTGCCCTCTCATGTGACAGGAGAACCTGGATGCCAGCTGCCTTTCAAATGAGAAGTTTTCCACTTGTTGGTGCCTTAACTTGGAAATTTTCATGGCCTTAGAATTGGACCTTGTAAGTTCATAAATCCCCTTAATAGAAGCCAATCCGTTCTGGTACATTACATCCCAGCAGCTTTAGAAAACTGAAACTGTCATGCTAGGCATATGATAGAGAAATGGCAGAAGAACAAATAAAAGAGAAAATCTTTGAAGCAGTCAAATTACAAATAGAAAAGAAAAATTGGTCATAATAGAATAATAGTAATAAAAATAATGAATTTTGCTTTTAAAACAGAAATATGGATGCCATGCAATCAATGGAATGATATCGTTGTTGAAAGAAAATAACTACCAATTTAGAATTCTATAAATAATGAACACATCTCTCAAAAATCATGCAAAGTAATAAAAATCCCCAAATAATTTGGCTTTATAGTAATAATAATAATAGCAACATCATTAAGGAAAAAAGAAATAAAAATAAATTTTCTCATTGAAAAAATTAATCTAGATGGGGTCATAGAAATGAAGGAAAGAAGCAAGAGTAACATGTGGCCAAGAGCCAGATTTTCTACTTTTATCTATATAAATAGCATATGAGTACTGATGGGCATGTACAGAATGACCAGTTCAGCATTAATCATAATTTGCAACCCGACTATATTTTTATTCGTTAGTAAAGTAACATTTGGGGTCTCCTACCACCACCACCAAACCCATATGAATCCCTGAAATTATCTACTATTTACATTAAATATTTTTCCTATATTCAGTTTATAATTATAAAGACAAGAATGATAAATGAGAATCTACATCACCACTGTTTCCTCTCCATGTGCTCTTATTTGAAAGCACAGTTGGGACAATATTTGAAAGTGGGTAATCTGTATTTCAACCCTCTAAAATAATGGTCCCTGGAAATTGAGTAGCCTGATAGCATAAAACTTTGTCCACTCCCTTAAAACACTCTTATTACTCAAAACCCAGCATTCTGTATTTATTCTTTCTTCTTCTCTTTGTTAATACTCATGGTGATATATATATATATATATTTGGTGAAATTACATAAAAATATTGAAATGAATTCTTCTAACAATCATTTCCCCAGTAGCACCACTAATGTAGGTCTTAATTGTGAAATGGAAATTTATCTTAAAGTACCATATATTATCATCTATAAGTGATTGTTCTCTAATTAGAGCACAGCCTGCATTGTTATTGCTTTAACTGGAAAGAAATTAAACTATGTCCCTTATAGGGTAATACTTACTATTTCTGTCTTTGGTTTGCTAGACTTTCTGCTGTCTTGTAGCCTATCAGTACATTTAGATTTGGAGTAAATTTTAATGAAGTAGCTTGTCTTTAATCTTACAGTAGATCCTGAAGACATTGAAGATAAATGCTGTCAGGATCTACCTCAGCTTTTGAACTAAGGGCACACTTTTCCTGGTCAGACTCCAGGCAATGACTGAGCATAGTCAGGAAATTAGGGCTAAAAGTGAAACTCTTTCATTAGGCATTTTTTTTTTTTGCTTCCAGAACTTCCCACTGTGCTGGGCAAGGCTCTCCACCCAATCCTTGTTCATCCTTATTCTCTTTTCACAGATGTCAGATTTGTGGCATGATCTGAAAGCTTAATTTGCTTAATTCTTTCCTTTTTTTTTATCTTTCACAAGCGTTAACACCCCCCCCCCCATATAAAATTCTCATCTCTATTTAATTTCAGTGTCCTGGAGTTTCACCTGAACAGAAGAAGGGGCCAGGAGTTTCCCTAGGTCTGCTGTAACAAATTGCCAAACATTTTCTGGCTTGATGCAAAAGAAATTTATTGCCTTATGCTTCTGGAGATTAGACATCTTCTATCAGTGTGCAAGCAGGACCATGTGCTTTTGAGACCTGTAGAGAAGAATACATCCTTATCTCATTCAATCTTCTGGTGACTTTCCAATATCTGCCTCAATCATCACATTGATTCTCCTTTAGATCTCTCTCTTCTCATCTTCTTCGGACCTAGTAGACCTGCTCAAATCCAATTTGAACTCATTTTAATTTCCTTAATTCTACCTGAGATGATGCTATTGCCAAATAAGATCAGATTTACTGATGTTTAGGACTTCAGCACGTTTTTTTTGGGGGGGCAACATTCAACCCATAGGTATTCACTTACAATACCAAATTTTCAAAAGAGGATCAGGGATAAGTTAATCACAATACATTTTATTATTCAAAGAAAATGAAATGGAGAATGGTAAGACAAAGTATTTTAAGGATTTTAATATTTCAGAAACCATTGGGCAGGTATTGTGATGCCTCCTACTACTGAAGTGAGGAAATTTCCTGGATGAGGGTCTGAATCTCTGCTGTGGTACCCAGTGATCTATACCATCCTTAGCTGTTCCCTCTAAGAAATCCTCCTTCTTCCATTAGTTTTTTCAACTAGTGCTGAAGTGAACATTGGGAAATATCAACTCTATTTCAGTTATTAGTTCTGTTCAATAGCCTCTGTACATCCTTTTTCTCAATGCAGATAGGTGTTCTAATTTTTCAAGATTACAGTCCAAAGTCTTGTATTTAAGGCAAGGAATCATACCCCAATCCTTTTTAATACAAGATGGGGGAGGGAACAAAGAGTTACCGGGAATGTTTTCCTCCCTTAAACACACACACACACACACACACACACACAGTCACACACACGGAACAGAAAACCAATTTTTTTCTTCAATGATCATGATTGTGTTCACATATAGCCCATGGGGCTGGTTAAAACAAGCTGTGAGTCTGGGGAGATTTGCTGATCCAAGGGGAATGACATAGGAAACATTTTTCCATATTTGATCACATTGAACCACTAAACCTTAAATGTTTGATCTCCAGTTTTTATAAAATATAATTAATGCCCTTATAGTTTAAGCCACTGTTGGTTGAGTGTTCTGCTTCTTGCGACCAGAAGTGTTCCAACTGATGAATTCATGAGTCTTCCACATTTGCCCTGCCTTTCACAGTAAGGCTTGCCATTGTTCTTTAGACAGAGCACAGGGCACACATTTTTTATTTGTTCTTTTTACTCCTGCTGCTGCCTCTTTCTGAATGTCAGCACATATTCACTTACCAAAATCCATTTCCATGCGCCAAAGTTCAGTTTAAACAAGAGACATTTGAAAGCTTACACTGACTGCCCTAACCCTATATGAGTTCTCCATTCTCTGAAATTCCACATCCTTGAAACTTTGCACCCTGTGAGACACTTGTCACTGGAGGCAGGGTTGGATTTCCAGAGATCTTAGGTTATGGAAAAATAGCAATGCTGCTTAGTAATTATGTGAATTTAGGGCATTTAATTTACTCTCTTCCTCTCAGATTAGTCATTTTAAAAACAGGTATAATTGGATTTATTTTGTTATATTATTGTGATCATTAAATCTCAACTCTGATTTTACAGACCATGACATTTGAAGCAAAGGTTGTTTAAATGTTGACATACATAAAATGTGGATAATACAAGCACCTACCTAATTTTTGCAGTAAAAATAAAATGGCTAAATATAGATAAAACATCAGGATAATATTTGGCACATAGGCAATGCTTTCCAACATTTTGCTGTTAATATTCATGCAGTGCCTGACACAGAGTTGGCTAGAATTATTTATTTCCAAGAAGAGAGCATATGTAAATTCAGTGCTTGGGAGGGTTTAGAAGAAGCCAGAGAACAAAGGCCATCCTATTATGCTGGTTTTAAACTGATATGTACCCCAGAAAAGCCTCATTCTTCTAATCCTGATTCAATATTTTGAGGTGGGACCTTTTGTTTAGGTTGTTTTCATGGAAATGTGACCTACCCAATGTGGGTGTGGCCTTTTGATTAAATGGAGATGTGACTCCACCCATTCAAGTAGGGTCTTAATTTCTCTTAAGGACTGGAGTCCTTAAGAGAACCAACACAGGGAAACATTTTGGAGAAAGCTTAGATGCAGACGTTTGGAGGTACAGAAGCCCCAGGAGAAACCAGGAGCTGAGGGAGCCCACAGAAACTAGACAGGAACTAGAGCCCAATAGATGCCACCATGTGTCTTTCCATGAGATGCTTACCTAAGAGATGAAATGCAGAGTTTTGCCCCAGAGCAGCTAAGTCAGGACCGACAGACATTTAGAGAGGAAGTACTGGAATCAGAAGCTAGAAAGAATGGAAATGGGTGCAAGGACCAATAGATGCCAGTCATGTGCCTTCCATCTTTCTGTGCATGTCTTAGTTTGGACATTATTAAAGCCTTATAACTGTAAACTTGTAACTTAATAAATCCCCTTTACAAAAGCTGACCCATTATTGGCATTTTGCATTTGGCAGCTTTAGCAAACTAAAACACCCGTTTTAATAAACTAAACCCTTCATTTTGGAAATGTTCTTGTCCATATATTTTTTACACAGACTTTCAGAAAACACTAAGCTAAGAAATATTGCACAGAAAAGAGAGTTCTGCATCTTCAGGGCTTTTCTGCAAGATGGGAAGATAGACCTGAACCCATTGAGTATCCTG